>VMDO01005741.1:0-108218 GCA_007922755.1 Pedetes capensis | reverse complement strand
GTATACAATACTTCTGTAGAGTACTCTCCATTTGGTTTTCTCTCAGAGTATCAGTCACTACTTGTGTTCCTAACAGATCCACCCGAGTATCTGATCCTGACTCTTTCCCACAATACAATGAAAATTTGTAGCAATAACCCTTTCCACATAAAGTCCGTAACTTATACCCAAAGGTGACAGGTTTTCTGCTTCGGATAGATTGTTTTAGTTTAGTATTTCTGTAATAATGAACAGTCATTTCATCCACAGATAATAATTGATGAAAAACACCCCATTTCTGAAAATTCCTATTCAGAGTATCAATCAGTGGTCTTATCTTGAATGACTTGTCTGTTTGGTTCTCATTAGCCTTTGAATTGTCTTGAAAATGTAGACAAGACTTGAGTTCCAAATAGAAGTTGCGACTCATAGCCGCTTTTACCAACGGTATCCCCAAGTCCTCATCTTCACACCAATAATCATGTTCGTTTGGCAGTGTATGATATCCTGCAAATATCAGAAAACCAATAAAAACCTTTAGATCAGCTGTGGTAATAGAAAAATTATCCTTGCTTTTTACAGTTCTAGCATAGCGGATTGTTTCCCTGACAATAATTTCAAACACATCATCTGTGAAAAATTCTTCAAAATATTGGCATGGAGATTTTCCTTTCATACTCTGGTTTAGCTTTTCTATATTATTTACAAAAGCATTTCCAAAATGCAAGTTATACATAGGAGAAACTTTTTTCCAACTAGTTTGAAGTTTTTCTCTAATTTTTCTTTTCTTATTTACTGGTGCTGATGAGGAAGCTACATTTAAATCCACATTGTCTTCTTCGTTGATATTGTCTGTGACAATTTCCAGTTGTCCCGGAACATCGAACACTTCAACATCATTTCCAACTATGTCTTCATCAACATCATCCTCATCTGTTAAATCATCTACTTCTGGTGGAAGTGCTGCTATGTCTGCCTCTATCTCTTCTGCGAATAAATAATCCAAAGCATCTTCCAAGTTTTTAAACACATGTGTTGTCATAATTACTGGCAAATCTGAAAAGTAAAAATCTCATGGTATCAGCTTGGTACTCTCAAGGCCCAGCGTCCTGTTTATAGGCTGCCAAGTTTGATAGTAAATTATTGAAACAAAAGTAACGAATAATTTATCATATAGTTCAGAATAACTAAAGGAAAAATAACAGTACTTAGTATTTACATGCCCTGTCTTGCTTTATCACACTACACCCAAAATTACCAGTCACGAGGCATAAAACCAGGACATTCTCAACACCAGTTTCCGTTAGACTAAACGTAAAAGCCAGGAGCTGGCAGGATATGGTTGAGATACAGTGTCACATGAACCAGACCGTGAATCTGATAATAAACTCCGAGAATAATCAGCGAATTTATTGCTGGACTGTAAAAAGGACGCTGGGCATTAACGGGGTCCCTTCCTACTCCCAGCCCCTCCCGTGCCAAAGGGACGCAGCCAAGCCTCAGTCTTGCAATATAATCAAACTGCATTTGCAGTTTTCATACGAGGTGTCAGAAGTTGAGGAGATTCATCACAGGCTTGGAGTTGCATAGGAGAAACCAGGCCCGGCCCAGTCTTACCTGCAGGAAGCTGTAAGTCTGAAGCTTCGGGAAGAAACGTTTAAAAGCTCAGGATCAAGGTGAAGCCTTGATTGAGGCAGGACCCAGGGCTAGACGCCCTGCGGGGTTCGCGGGGCACCCAGAGGCCCCCTCAGCGCCTCGTTTCTTCCGCTTCGAAGCTCACCCACCCGCCACTAAGGTCCCACACAATTTCGCACTCAACCCCAAAAGAATGAAAGGTCGCGAGGCTCCAGCCTTTATAGGAACTGCCCCCGCCTTTGTGATTGGGCAATTTCGGCGGAAGTGCCCGTCTTCCCTCGCCGCTGATACGCTCAGCTCTGTAGCCTGCCATTTCCACCAATCGTACTGTGCAATTTCTCTTGGAGGCGGCCTCTCGGAGGGGAAACCTGAAGCTCCGCCCTTTTGCGGAGGCCATTGATCGTACCGGTGAGCGACGGGTGAATTCAGCCAATCAAACTTCGATCTGCAACATAGAGTGATTCTGAAAGCTCCAATCCTGCTCCTCGGTGCCGGGGCCGCCGGAAGTCGTAGTTTCTGAAGCGTCGCGGGAGAAGCGGCCGCCCCAGCTCCTAGAGCCCTCAAACTACAAGTCCCCGTGGGCCCAGCGCCCCAGCGCTTCCGGCTCGAGAGTCCTGTCCATTTCCCAGCCGGCGGCCGCGGGGGCACCATGAAGCGGGAGGGTACCGCCGCTGCTCCCGGGCAGCCGCAAGCGGGTGAGTGTCCGCGCGGCGCGACGAGTCCGGGGCTCACGCCTGGGGGCCGCGCGGTGGGGCGGGGACCGACGTGTGGCGGTCGGCCCGGGACTTCGCCTGGGGGGCGGAGCCGAGGCTGGCCGGGGTCTCCACGTCGGTGTGTTTGCCTGTCCGCCAGTCGCTCCCTTCCTTCACTCCCTCGGTCTTTCTTCGCTCTTTCCTGCATTCACTGCGCTCCGCCTGGGTGCCAGGCACTGTTCTAGGCGCCGGGGAGACTGCGGAGAACACGATTCCAGTCTCCTAAGCCAATGTGGTGCAGGGAGTTCTCCAGCATCCCCGTAGTCTCGACAGCTCGAACCCGATCGTTCTTTGCTGCGAAGGGCTGCCCTGTGCATTGTAGGATGATGAGCAGCACCCTTGGTTCCTGCCCGCTGGAAGTCACTAACACACCTGTGCCCTTGTAACAACAAAAATGT
This sequence comes from Pedetes capensis, assembly GCA_007922755.1. Taxonomy (NCBI): domain Eukaryota; kingdom Metazoa; phylum Chordata; class Mammalia; order Rodentia; family Pedetidae; genus Pedetes; species Pedetes capensis. The sequence continues at coordinate 105,454 of VMDO01005741.1, read as the reverse complement.
CTCCAGACATGGAGAAGATGTCTCCTGGGGGGCAACTCACCTTCCGGCACCCCTGGTCTAGAGAAAGGAGGAAGCGACTGACTGTAGAGGAGTTGTGATAGGCGTTGTGAAAGAAGAGTGAGGAGAAAGTGCCGGAAGCGCCTGGTTTATTGTGGGGACTCTACAGTTAGCCAAAGACCTGATGGAGAAGCAGCCGGTCCTGGGACATTGCCGGAAGCACATTACAAGGAGAGGAAGCTAGACGGACAAAGTCCTTTAAGAAAGGGCTTGGCACACTCTGGCGGCCAAAGGGAAGTGGTGGAGAGGTGTGGTTGGAGGGGTGGGAGGGTTGGGGAGGCAGGACGGGTCCTCAGGGTGCAGAGTGGGGCACGCCGTGGAGGGCTTGAAGCATAGGAGATGGGTCGGGTCTCAGTCCTGGAGCCCCCTGGTTGTGTGTGAGGACTTTGGAGTTTGGTCGAGAGGCAGGAGAGAATGAGGAAGCTGGCCCATCGCCCCCTAGTCCTTAGTGTGGTCCAGCTGTCTGAACCCAGTTGTCTTGAGCCGATCCAAGTTGGTCAGCTGAGTCTCATCCTAGGGTGTAGGGGTGAGGGTCCACCTTGCTTTGCTGTCTCATTTGCTGAGGAGCTCTGTTCACCCCACCTGTCAGCCCCACCATCCCACACCCCTCCCCATGGACTTATGGGCTCCCTCTCCTTAGGGCTGTTCATCCCTGGCCTTGGTTTAACAGCCATGTGCCTTCTTTGTCACTCTTTCTCTTTGGGCCTGTGCCTTCCCAGCTCCCTTTCTTTCTTTTTTTTTTTTTTTTGCGGTACTGGGGGTTGAACCCAGGGCCTTTCGCCTGCATGCTCTGCAAGTGCTGGACCACTGAGCTGCACCCTCAGCACATTTTTTTTCCCACTGTTTTTTGAGACAGGGTCTCACTAAGTTATGCAGACTGCCTCTGATCTCGAACTTGCTATCCTCCTGCCTCCGCCTCCCAAGCCGCTGGGATTACAGGTGTGTGCCACCGCGCCCGGCCCCAGCTCCCTTTCTTGAGAGGATGTGTGGCAGACATAGCCTCTCAGTCATAAATCCATACTTTCGACACGCTGGCCATTCACATATCTCTGTTGAAACCCCGGTCTCTACGTCCTGAAATTCCTGCATGTATTTGCTGCAGTCTCTCCAGGAAGCCAGAACCTTCTTATGAGGGGGAACAGGGGCATATACAGCCTGGCTAAGGAGATGACAGACCAGGAAAGAGCAGCCAGGAGTGGTGCCCAAACTTGAAAGGTTTGAAGTAACTCCCTATGGCTGTACATCAGGGTTTTTCTGGAAATGAATGGGAAAGATTTTCAGTTCTTGGGAGACATGCCTTGGGCAGATTGAATGGAAATTAGTGGGGCTCCTAGCACTTCCAGGGTTAGACTTAGGGTTGGCCATCAGCATGTACCTACTGTTCAGCACCCACTGTATGTGGATCTTGGTCAAATGGTTGAACAGAGCAATGCGTGGCGTGGGAAGTAGGAAAAAGGTGCAGCTGGAGGGCCCAAGCTGGCCAGAAGACACAGGCAGCCCGGCCTGTGGGATTCAGGGGCTTCCCAGCTCAGCTCTGGGAGGGCTGGCTTGTGGCATGGTGAGGCACCCAGGTCTGCTGGCAGGAGTGCAGGAAGCAGAAGGACCAGGGTTGGGTCAGACTTAGTGGCCTCCCACTGGCTGGTGTCCATGGGCTGGCCTTTCAGCCTTTCTCAGCCTCCACTCCAGGCTCTCAGAAGCTGCTGTTGTTTGAGCTTTCACTCTTCATCATGTGTCACCTCCCAGTGCTCCTTCTAGATGCAAGTCTGTCCCTACTCCTTTTTTTTTTTTTTTTTTTTTTGTGGTACTGGGGATTGAACCCAAGGCCTCATGCTTGCATGCTCTGTAAATGCTGGACCACTGAGCTGCACCCCCAGCCCATTTTTTTTTTTTACTTTTTTTTTGAGACGGTCTCACTAAGTTACGCAGACTGCCTCTGGTCTCGAACTTGCGATCTTCCTGCCTCCGCCTCCCAAGCCGCTGGGATTATAGGCGTGCGCCACCGTGCCCGGCCTCCCTATTCCATTTTATAATGAGAAATCCAGGGCACCCAAGAGCAAATAACTCACCTCTGTTAGGTGGCAGAGGTGGGATTTGAATCTAGGTCTGTCTGAGTCTGTAGCCTGTGGCCTTCACCATTCTGCCACATACCATGTCTGTGACACACAGCTTGGGGGGTCCATGAGTACCATGTGTATGAAGTACCAGCATGGGCCCTACCCCAAAAATTGCCAGCTGGATATGTCTGGCTCTCAACCAGGGTCCCCAGGGACTTGACCTTACCAGCAGGTGCACACCCAGCACTTTGCCAGCCCTCTGACAGGCTCATTCAGGAGTCATCCTCAGAAAGGGACCCACCAACCTGTCACCTAAGACCAGCTGAATTTGTTTGGGACAGCCAGACATGTTTCCTAGTTCTACCCCTTGCAACTGGACGCTAGGACAGGACAAATGCCATTGCTTCCTGTGACCCAGAACACTTTCTGCCCTCTCTGGACCTGGCCAGCTTCTTCCTCTGCAAAGCCCCTGAACTTCTAGGCTGGGCCTGGTCCCCATACCATAGATAGCCAAGGGACCTGGGGAAGGAAGGATATTGAGGTGAGGCCAGTACCAGCAGATGGGGCATTAAAGGCATTCCTCCTGCACAGTGGAGGTGCAGCCAGGCTGCTGGGTGGGAGGGGCTTGCTCCTTCTCCAGGTGGCAGGCTGGGCCTGGGCAGCTGTGGGCTGCAAGGAGGAGGCAGAGCCTGGGGTGGGAGAGGCCAGCTAAGGGGTCCTTGCAGAGTTGGGGCTGTGGGTATAGATAACAGAGAAAGGCGAGGTGAGGGTAGTGGCCAGGTTGGGGTGCTGGGAAGAAAGCCAAATGGATTTCTGCCTAGGGCTGTGGAGGTTTAGACCTCCAGGCTGAGGCCAGGGACACTCCAAGGGCCCCTGACATCATCCTCTGCCTGTCTGGGATGGAAAAGATGTGCTAAGTGGCCATCAGGGGAAGTACATATGGCTTTGCTATGGCAACCAGGCCTGTTTCCATATTACCATAGCTTTTGGCAGCTGGGCTGGGCAGTCTGTGGGTCTCCTGGTCTGGCTCTGTGATGCCAAGAACCATGCTTGGAGCTCTGGCTGACATCCATCCTGTTAGCCACCCACAGCTCAGAGGGGGCTGAGGCCTCTTGAGCCATCCCAGCTTTTTCAGGGTGGACACAGACCTGTCAAGGCTCCTGAGTTGTCCACACACTCTTGAGGGCTCAGCATGGGTTGTTGAGGGGATGGCGCCCAACCAACCCGTCTGCCTGGGGTGAGGCGAGGCCCTAGCAGGGAGGTGTAGCTGCAGGCCCCCTCTGCCCTCTATTCCAGCAGGGCCCATCTGGGCTGTCCACTCTACCAGCTACCAGCCACGGGGCCCAAGTGGGCAGGGACCATGGCCACGCCTGACCCAGCTCCCTTTGGGGGGTGTGCCACATCCCCCAGCAGGTCTTGTGCTGTGTGGGGCCTTGGACTCCCTGCTTGGGAGTGGGCTGGGGTGGGCCTCACCCTCCTAAGCAGAGCAGGCTGCTCAGAGAAGGGGCGGCCAAGGCTCTCCAGAAGAGGGGCTGAGGCCTTCCATGTGGTGGAAGGGAAGATTCCGCCTGCAAAAAAAATAAATAAGTAAAAGATCTAAATGACAGAATTACTTGTTCCCTCAGGGCATCTGCTGACTGGCAGGTAGTCCTTGAACTTGGAAAGGAGGGGCAGGGGAACTGATGGGGAAAGCCCTGTCTCAGCCCATTCCCCGCAGCTCTTCCCAGTTTGGGAATCAGGTGCCAACCCTGGAAGGCCCCCTTGGGGACTGAAGGACCTTGGGGACTGAAGGGTGGGGGAGGCCAGGCTTCCAGGGCACAGAAAGCCACCCAAAATTTCTAACCCTGGCTGACAACTTCCTTCTGCAGGCCTCAGCGGTCTAGGTGAGCAGAGGCTCTTGCTCCCACTCTCGGAGACCAGGGCATGCCCTGGGGCAGCTGGTCCTGGGCTCCCTGTCCAGCAACGTGGTGAGCTGCTGACCCTGTGGTGCTTTGCAGAAGTTTGGCCTACAGGCCGCTCTCCCTGCTGTTATTGCAAAATTTAGCCCCTGGGGACTGGGCTGAGGAGAGCCTTCAGCATCTTGCTCAATTCTGAGGTGCTGACCATGGATCGTGGCTTACAGGCTGGGCACATGGTTGGGGCTCTGGACTCCGGCCTGGGGTCTGCCCACCCCTGGGTCCCTGGCCGGAGCTGAACCTGTCTGTGTAACAGCTCCCCTCCTTCCCTGCTCAGCGTGGCTCCCCGGCCAGTCCTGTATGTCTCCACACACTGGTGCTGCATCTGGGCCTGGCCGCTCTTGGCCGGCAGGGACTTTCTGGCTGATTGCTTGTTGCCCTGCGTGCCTTTCTGTTTACCTCACCTCAGCGAGGGAGAAGCCTGCCGCTGGCTGTCCTAGGCTAGAGCAGCGAGTGCTGGGCACGCCCCAGGGGGAGTGCCTGCTGGAGTCCCAGTGTCACAGGCTGGAGCTGCAGCTGGCCCTGTAGCCCGGGAAGCTAGCAGTGAGGGGCAGAGGGGTTTGTGGAATCCAGGTCAGTGTTTCCTGGCACCTCCCTATGAGCCATCCATGGGTTTCTCGAACGGGCTGATCCTTTTGTGCTGATGGGGCAAGTCCTGGAGCCCCAGGGTAGGCTGACTGGGCCTCCCCATGGCCGGTATCTTCTCCCCAAGCAAGGTGGCAAGCGGAGGCCCTGGCCAGCTGTCCCAAGACCTTCTTGCTTAGCAAGGAGACCAGTAGCAGCTGGCACTGGGGGGGGGGGGGGCCTGGGCAGAGCAGGGCTGTCTACAGGCACATTAACACCTCCGCCCCAGGGCCACTCCTCCTGCCTTGATGCAGCAGCCCCTGACTCTCTGCAGAGAGCCCAAGCTGAGGTAACAGAGCCAGGCCCTGGGGACACAGTGGGTATCTGCTGGGTATTGAGGCTGGTGCTGCAGGAGAGAGGAGGTGGGCGCCATGGTGCTGTGGGGTATGCCGGCAGGCCCACGGTCATAGCAATCTGTGGGATGGAGGGTGAGGCCCCGGCAGGTATGGCGTTTCAGAGGGCAGCTGAAGAGGCAGGTGGGGCCTAGGCAGCATAGAGCGAGAGAGAGAGACGTGGAGTCTGCAGGGCAGGTGGGCTGGGTGGAAGCCAGCCCTGCCCCCCATGGACTGACCGTAGGCCAGCCTGAGCACCACTGTGTGGACTAGGACCCACCTCGTGGCCGTGGCCGCAGTGTGTGCCAGCACAAGGAAGGCCTGATTTGAGGTGCGGTGTTCCTACGAGACTGGGTGGAGACCCTCTCCACCTTCTTGGCAGGGGGCAGGGGATTGGTAAGCAACCCACCCAGAGCCCTCTGGCACTTGCTCCTCTCCTGCCCTTTCTCTGTCCAATGGGGACTTGGCACAAGCCAGGCCACCCTGCGGTGAGGCCCTGGCCACTAGGGTGAGCACTCCACTGCCACACGCCTATTGGTGCCAAGCTTGTGGTACTGCCGTGGCCTCCTGCAGGGAAGGCATGGGTCCTGGTGGTGGGCATCTTGGTTTGTGCAGTGGAGGGGCTTCCACACCACCAGCTCCTGAGAGTAGGGAGACCCTTGGAAGGGGTGCCTGCAACAGTGTTGTTTTTCTGCATCGAAGACAGCCATGCCCCTGGTTAATGTCCCCAGGGCCTGTCCTGAGGTGACCCACTGACCTTCCTTCCGCTGCAGGTGCCCCAGGCCCACCCACACCTCTCTCCTGAGGAGGGTGAAGACCATGGCCTGTGGTGTTTCCTACCTGCCTCCTCCCTGCCACCCCATCCCCAGTCCCCAAGTGGCACAGTTGGGACCTATGTGACTCACACTGGGTTGAGAGCTCATCTCTTTCCTGTAACTTTCTCTGAGTGGCCATACTTGGGACAGTTGGGCTCTGGTTACTTCACCCCACAGGCTCTCTTGGGGATATAATCACTGTCCCCACCGGCCTGCAGACTGAGGCTGTGTCTTGACAGCACCTGCCGTGGCATTTATTGGCATTTATTGCCATGTGACAGGGTTGCAGTGTGTGCACTGCACCTGGGGCCCAGCACAGTGGGCTGGTGGAGACAGCCCTGGAGGCCCAGCCTTGGCCCCAGGGATGCTTGGCCTGTGAAGAGGCACTCTGGAGGTGACCAGCTGTGACTCAGGACCCAGAGGAGCAACCAGCACAGGTGGGGGTCTCTCCACCTCCCAGGCAGAGCTAGGTGGGTTCCTCAGGAGGGCTAGGCCTTCGGGGATGGTGACACCCAGGGCCAGGTGCCCACACACACTTCAAGCGGAAGGGGCAGAAGGGCCCTGGCCCACTGTAGACCCACCAAGCTGGTACAGAGGGAGGTGAGGCTGCAGAGCAGACCTGCTGAAGAGACAGCCTAGCTGACGGCCAGGGACGCGGGACACCGCCTCCATGGCCTCTCTTCTTTCCACAGGGGATGCTGCCCGAGGACCCTGGACATCTTTCTAGAGCATGAGCTCGGGCAAGAGCGCCCGCTACAACCGCTTTTCCGGGGGGCCCGCCAACCTTCCCTCCCCAGACAGCAGCACCGGGGTAAGGGCTACCCTCTTTGCACAGCTGCGCCACAGGCCCGCAGCATGGCTCCTCCCTCCCTCAAGGGTCCCCTGGGGGTGGCTATGCCACACTCGTGTTGCTGTCCTGTCCCTGCATGTCCCCCACCTGTGAGGTGTCAGCAAGTAAGTGTGTCCACCTGTGCATGTCCCAGGACAGGGCCAAATCTGCTCCCTTCTTTCTCAGACCAGAATGGAAACGACCTTCGGGCCCACTTTTTCAGGTGTCACCACCATCACAAAAGGTGAGCCTGGGATTGGGGAGAATGTGGGCCACCCAAAGGCAGCTTCCTAACAGGGCAGGCACTGGGCTCGCGTCAGAGAATGAGCACATGGCCTCCCAGCCTCTCTTCCTTGCCATGTCTCACTGCAGGCCATCCTGACTGGGCAGGAGTCAGGCTGTCCTGCTCCGAGCCTCAGCCTCTGCTGCTGCGTCCCCCCACCTGGGGTCATCCTGCCCCTTCTTCCTGAAACCCTGCCCATGCCCACTCCTCAGCACCACAAGGCTCTCAGCCCTTTTCCTGGCAGCCCACGGCTCCTTGCCTCTGAGAGGCTGTGCGTGTCGTGGGATCCTTTCTCCGCTATGGTCCAGGAGGTTGGAGGGACTGGCAGAGGGACAGCATCCTTACTAAAGTGTGTGTGGGGGGGAGGGTGGCCTTCTTTTGGGGCCCAGGCTCCAGGGCAGAGTGTGATCTGCCTTTCTGGTGCTCTACCCCTGCAGGAGTGCACTAGCTGCTAATTGGTTTTTTAATTGCCTCCCCATGTTTTTCTCTGGACAAACCTGGCCGAGGGCTCAGCCAGCAGGTGTGCCTGCTCACACTAGCTCCTTTTGCTGCTGAATGAGCCCCTGGGGTTTGAAAGGGCCTTGTTTCTGAGGGAAAAAGAAAATAAACATTGCCCTTAATCTTCCCACCCAATAGACCGCTCCTTAGCTTCTCATCTACCTCTGGAGACCACACGGGGCCTATTGCCACTGTCAAGAGACCTGGGGACAGAATGGCATGTGGCCTGCTGCACCCTTGTCCCTGGGTGGGGGGTGGTCACAGCCAGGCAAGGAGACAGCCACACTTACCTCATCTGGCCCCTCCTTACAGATGGGGAAACTGATGCCCAGTCACAAGACAGGCAAAGCCCTGATCTTAGAGGACTTCGGGGCTAGTCGCCCCATCTGGACCTGGCTGGGCCTGAGGCTGTGGTAACCCCTCCAGGGCACTGGGCTGAGGAGTGAGCCTCCTGTCCCCAAGACTGCGGCTATAGGGACCATCAGGCGGCTCTCTGCTCCTGCATGGACGCTTGACAGACCCTTCTCAATGCAGCCCTGCTCTCTGGCCCAGGCCAAGCAGGGTGATATCTGGGCAGGAGGAGGCCCAGAGGCTGGGCCTGGTTCTGGATGTACCAGGAAGTGAGGGCAGGAGGACCCTGGCCACCAGAATGTGGCCCTGGCCTACCACCTGCCAGCTGAAGGCTCTCAGCCTCTGCCTGCGTTTCCTCCTCTGTAAACTGAGGCTACTTGAGAACTCACCAGGCAGTGTTACCTTGATGGTCAAACAAGTCCCCAGCTCCTACCAAGTGGCTTTAGCTGTATCATTTGGTGTTGACTGTGTTCCATAGGCAGGCACGGTGTGCCCCAGGTCAGGCTGGGGGGCCAAGACCTCGTAGAGATTCTGAAGAAGACCCCTCAGCCCAGTGTCGTGGCACATGCCCGTAATCCCAGCACTCGAGAGGCTGAGGCAGGAGGATCAAGAGTTTGAGGCCAGCCTGTCCTATTCAGCAAATTCAAGGCCAGTCAAAACCCCAGGTCCAGGAGCCAGGTGCCATGGCACACACCCATAGTTCCAGCAACCCAGGAGCAAAGGCAGCCTGCGCGACCTAGAGAGACCCTGTCTCCAAAAGGGCCTAGGGGTGCAGCATGTAGACCACCTGCCTAGCACGTGTGAGGCCCTGCATTCAACCCTCGCCCCTCATACTGGGGAAAAAACTGAAAACAACAAAACTAAGGGGTAGGGGTGTAGCTCCTCTTAGTGGTAGGGCGCCTGCCTAGCATGCCCAAGGCCCTGGGTTCAATCCCAAGCACCACAAAGGAACAAAGAGGCCAGGAGCACCTGGGCTTGGTGCTGGGACTGTGCAGCTGCAGGATAAGCCATGGCTGTGCTCCTGGCACCGCTTTGACCTTGGTATACAACCCCAGCTACCCGGACCCCATCCCACCCAGCACCCTATTGGCCCTGGGGAGGGCTGAGAGCCAGAGCCCACAGGGCCCCCATCCCACACAGGCTTTCCTAGCCAGGCCAGCGGCAGCCTGTGCTCACACCTGGCCCTCCACTCTTTTCTCAGCAGCTGATGGAACCAGCACCTACAAACAGCACCGCAGGACCCCCTCCTCCTCCAGCACCCTGGCCTACTCCCCGAGGGACGAGGAGGACAGCATGGTAGGTCCCTACTGTGCAAGAGCCCAGCGTGCGTCCTGGCCCCTCCTTGGGTCCCTGCCTTGGGACTCAGGGTAGGAGGACAGCAGAAACTGCAGGTGGGGCCTGGAACTCAGAAGCCTGGACAGTGGTAGCAGGAGGCAGCCAGTCTGGGAGCTGGGCTAGAGGGTACGGCCAAAAAGGCACAACATTTTAAGTGAAGTGGGCGCCATGGAGGGTTCACTTGTGAGGGTAGCCATGTGAAATCTATGTTGGACAGAGGTGGGGTTGCAGAGTAGAGGGAGGAAATTAAGGAAGGGTGCTGATTAAGGACACAGACACAGCGGGTGGGGAGAGGTGAGTGGACCCAAGCCATAGGGTCCACAGAGGCATCGGGGCCTCTGAGGCCTGTGCCAAGTCGGGGGAGCTGGAGGCCTCCTTGATGCTTACTGAGCAAGGGAGGAAGGCATCAGGGCAGTCCGGCCGGCTGCTGCCACCCAGGTGTGGTCAGGGTCATGGCAGCCGGTACCTATCAGTCAGGTTGCCTGCCAGCGAGGTTCCTGGCTCAATTGCTGGTCTTTCGGCCAGCTAGAGAGGCAGAGGAACAGGCTGGCGAAGAGGTGAGAGGCGGGGCACAGCACACTTCCCTCCTGCCAGCTGCCTGCACTCTGTGCCTGGCTTTGCTTCACCTGGGCGGGTGGCTGGCGGGCAGGCTGGGTGTGGCTCCCCACTGATAGCCTCTGGCAGTTCTCCAGCTCTGGCAGGCTGCAGGAGCAGAGGCTTCTCTCCCTGAGCAACCAGGCCTTTGTCCTTTCTAATAGGAACCACGGGCTGGGATTTAGCTCAGTTGATAGAGCTCTGCGCTGCAGTCTCTGAGGTCCGGAGTGCAGCACCGCAAAATGGGAGAAGGACGTGGCAACCCACTCCCAAGGCAATCCCAAAACAGTCAGCCATTGAAAACCCGACGGCACCTAACAACAACAACAATAGGAACCACTAGTTAATCACATGCAAGGCATAGCACCAGGCCCCAAGAGGAGTCACCTATGTCCCAGCCCTGCCCCAAAGGCTTCTGCCTGCCTCAGTGTCCACCCAGTCCCTCTCCCCAATGCCTGGGCCCTGAAGGAGGTGGATTCACCATGCCCCTGGTTTCAGCTAGTGAACGTGGCTCTCAGGACGTGCAGGCACCTGTGTGCTAGAGGTGCCAAGCCAGCCCCCTGCCTGCCCCACGCCACTGACCAGCCTCAGCCCCTGTATTCAGAATGCTAGGCATCCGGGAGGGTCGCCAGGCAGGTGGGCAGGGGATGGCATAGCTCTGCATCAGCTCTTGCCCTGTCCTGCTCTTGCCTTCTGGGTGCCATCGCCGCCTGGGGGAAGTCTGACTCACTTCCTCTCTGCCTCATTGGCGTTTCCGGGCATACAGGCCACTTGGGACACCGTGGGGGGAGGCATGTATCTGGATTCTCCTCCCCACTCACGAGTGCCCAGCACTGGGACTGGCCAAGCCTCTGTACTGTAGAGTTTCACACCAGAGCTGGCGCGAGCAGGCTCATTCCCACAGCCTTGGTGCCGGACAGAGGAGATAGGCCCAGGGAGTGGCTCGGGCAGATGCAGGCACCCACGGCTCTCACCCCCAGCCCTCAGGAGGCTCAGCCAGGGTTTGATGGGGCCATCCCTGCTCTCCACGTGAACCTCCTAGCCAGTCCTGATGCTCCTGGCCAGGGAGGCTAGGCAGGCAGCCAAGCCCAAGGGCACTAGGAGCCCAGGTGCCTCTCCTAGGCCACCCTTCTGTTCCCTTCTACCATATAGTCCAGGGGCCTTGGCCCTGGGATTGGCTGGTGGAGGCGCCCCCTCTGCGGCCCACATTCCCTCACGGAAACAGGAAGCAGCCCAAGTGTGTCCTCGTGGAATTGAATAGCAGGAAATCACTCCATTTACACAAAGAAAGTTGGCAGCTAAGGGGAGCCCTGCAGCAGGGGCTGGGCAGGCAGAGGGCCCGGAGGCTGCACCAGCTCCCCATGCGCTCTGCAGGGCCTCTGGGCGAGGGCCGGGGCGCCTAAGCCCCGTGCAGGTCCCCAGCAGCTCTCTCTCCACACAGCCCCCCATCAGCACTCCGCGCCGCTCCGACTCGGCCATCTCCGTCCGCTCGCTGCACTCCGAGTCCAGCATGTCCCTGCGCTCCACGTTCTCACTGCCTGAGGAAGAGGAGGAGCCGGTGGGTACTGTGCGGGGGCTTCTGGGACCAGCTCTGTGTTGTAGTAGGTGGGAGGACTCAAAGGGCCGGCTGGGTTGCCTTGCCTGGTCTCCCTGTTCCTGTCTTGAAGCGGCCTGGGGGCCTGCTCCCCTCGGCCCTCACCAGCCTTCCTCCCACCTGGTCCAGGAGCCGCTGGTGTTCGCTGAGCAGCCCTCGGTGAAGCTGTGCTGCCAGCTCTGCTGCAGTGTGTTCAAGGACCCCGTGATCACCACATGCGGGGTAAGGCCACCCCACCCCACCCCAACCCTGGTGGCCCACGGGCTGCTGACCCCCTTGCTGCAAGCCATGGCCTGGGTCCTGGGTCCTGGGTCCTGGGCCTGGTCTGGCCACCCGTCAGGCATCTGCAGTGGGCTCAGGGTGGAGTGAGTCCTGGCCTGGCCCTAACTCCGCCCTTTGTCCCCACAGCACACATTCTGCAGAAGATGTGCCTTGAAGTCAGGTAGGTCTGCGCCTCCAGTCCAGACCCAGCCAGCCAGGGGGTCCTGGCCCTGCCCCTACAGAGATCACCGGCTTGTCCTGTCCCTGGCAATAGGCATGCTTGGCCTCTGCAGGCCAAGCTTGGGATAGTACTGCAGGCCCTCCACAGTGGAGCCCTCCATGTGGGTGTGGGGTGGGGCCTCTGAGGTCACACCTCTGGTCCTATGGGGGATGTTGTCCCCCTAGCCACCTGCTCCTGTCCCCTGTCCAAGGCTTTCCCCATCCCCACCTTCTCATCCTTTGGGGAGGCCCAGCCACATACCTGACCCAGGGCTCCTAGCGGACTCCTGCCCACCCTGGGCCGCCCCGCTGGCCCACCCCTTCAGGGCTCAGTCTCCCATGGGGCAGAGCGGCCAGGGGAAGGGATGCCAGGCAGTCTGTGGGTCAGCACACCCTCCTCCCCAGAGAAGTGTCCTGTGGACAACGCCAAGCTGACGGTGGTGGTGAACAACATCGCAGTGGCCGAGCAGATTGGGGAGCTCTTTGTCCACTGCCGCCACGGCTGCCGCGTTGCAGGCGTGGGGAAGCCCAGCGTCTTTGAGGTGGACCCGCGGGGCTGCCCCTTCACCATCAAGCTCAGCGCCCGAAAGTAAGCACCCCCCCCAGGTGCTGAGCACCTGCCTCTGGGCCTCCATTGTGGGGTCCCGGCTGAGCCCGTGTCCCGACCTCACGCAGAGACCACGAGGGCAGCTGTGACTACAGGCCTGTGCGCTGTCCCAACAACCCCAACTGCCCGCCCCTGCTCAAGATGAATCTGGAGGCCCACCTCAAGGAGTGTGAGCACATCAAGTGTCCCCACTCCAAGTACGGGTGAGTGGGCGGGGGAGGGCAGGGCCGGCCTCCTCAGCATACCTCCTCAGAGAGCCCTCCCGTTGGTCCCAGGGAGAGGGACCCCAGGTGGGAGCCATGCTAATGACTGTCATTACAGCCAAGGTCCAGGTGCCCAGTGGGACAGAGAGGAGACCAGTCGGGTTTGGCAGCCTTAGGTCAAGGGCCCAGTACCATCCAATTTGAGCAAATGGCTGGAATTGCAGGGCAGGGGAGGAGGCTGATGCAGAGGGCAGGATTTATTCTCAGGAGGGGAGGGCCCTTGAGCTCCAGGAGTGTGTGACAGGGTTTCACTGGTGAAACGGCCTGCTGGCTGCTGGGTGGCAGAGGGCAGGCAGGAGGCTGGATCTGGGGGGTGACAGGCACAGCAATGGAGGATTCTCAAGGGATTCTTGGGGTTGGGGAGGCCAAAGAAAGGGTCTCACTGGGCAGGCAGGAGGGCAGCGGTCCCGTCCCCCCAGGTGCACGTTCATCGGGAACCAGGACACCTATGAGACACACCTGGAGACGTGCCACTTTGAGGGCCTCAAGGAGTTCCTGCAGCAGACAGACGACCGCTTCCACGAGATGCATGTGGCGCTGGCCCAGAAGGACCAGGAGATCGCCTTCCTGCGCTCCATGCTGGGCAAGCTCTCGGAGAAGATCGACCAGCTGGAGAAGAGCCTCGAGCTCAAGTTTGGTGAGGTCTGGCTCGAGGGCACAGGGCACAGCGCTGCCTCTGACTCTGGTTAACGCCCTCCTCCTCCTGCCATTAGACGTCCTGGACGAGAACCAGAGCAAGCTCAGTGAGGACCTCATGGAATTCCGGAGGGACGCGTCCATGCTGAACGTGCGTTCGTGGGGGCTGAGGGAGGGTGAGACACAAGAGGGAGGGCAGGGGCACAGGACTAGCATTCAGCCTGGCCCCAGTAGGTGGTCTCTGCCCCCACTGGTCTGGGTTAAGGCTGTGTGTTCCAGTGAGGGCTGCTGTCCCTGCCCCTTGCCTATCTGAGGCCTTGGGGCTCCCCACTTTACCAGAGCCTGTGATAGCCCCACCCACTGGCCCTTCTCTCTGCCCTTGGCCTTGCAGGATGAGCTGTCCCACATCAATGCACGGCTGAACATGGGCATCTTAGGATGTGAGTATGGCCCTCTGTTGCTCACGCTCTGTCCCCAGGCTCTGCTGGGTCCTTCACCAGCTTCTCCTGTCTGCAGCCTATGACCCTCAGCAGATCTTCAAGTGCAAAGGTACCTTCGTGGGCCACCAGGGCCCTGTCTGGTGTCTTTGCGTCTATTCCATGGGTGACCTGCTCTTCAGCGGCTCCTCTGACAAGACCATCAAGGTGGGCAGAATCCTGTCCCATGGCCTCTGCAGTCTTGCTGGGCTGGGGTGGGCACTGTATGTGAGTCTCTGTCATCTGCCTGGGGCCCTCTCCTCTGGATGGCTGCCTTGCTCATCATACCATCCTGCTTATTGGCACTGGCTACACCTGCTAGGACCCGCTCTGGCCTTGATCTCTGCAGGTGTGGGACACATGTACCACCTACAAGTGCCAGAAGACCCTGGAGGGCCATGATGGCATCGTGCTGGCTCTCTGCATCCAAGGGTGAGTTGGGCACGAGTACATCCACTGCCTGCAGGGACAAGAGACTCTGTGCTGCTACTCTCGGGCTGTCAGCTGTGAACTCGAGCCTGTGCAGTTTGTGTGTCCCCCCCTGCAGAGCACCCTGTTCCCCGTGTAGTGCTCTGGCCTTGGTAGCAGTGTGTGGGCCCTTACATGGCTGCTCCGGCCCTGGAGTTGTGTGTTCACAAAGCCTAGTGTGGCTTGGCCCTGGCATGTCACAGACAGCTAGATGCTAGAGGTGGGACCCGTAGGCAACAGGAGAAGTTCACGTGTTACCAGCATAGCCAGAGCCCTAGGCACAGCTCTGGGAACAGGGACCATGGGGCAGCTGCCCAGGCTGCCTACTCACCCCTGGGTGGCCTCTACCCTAGACCTGCCTTGCTGGGAGGCCATGTGTGAGCATGAGTGTCTTGAGAGAGGGAGGTGCTTGCTGAGCAGAGGCAGCAGCTGACTGGCCATAGCCAGCCTGGGCACTCAGTGGTAAGGCTGGGTGACTTCCTGCAGCTCCGCCATTAGGTAGTTTCCAAGCAGGCAGCAGGGGCTGGGCCACCACCTTAGAAGTTCCAGTGCAAACTGAGGCCATGGCTCAGGGAAACAGCAGTGGCCCTGGCACAAGACCAAGTGGTTGGTTCCCACCTCGCCTAGGGCAGCATCAGCAAGGATGGCGCCTCCCCTATGCTCACGCTGTGGCCTTGCTTCCCCAGGTGCAAACTCTATAGTGGCTCCGCGGACTGCACCATCATCGTGAGTGGGCTGGGGCTGTGAGGGGGAGGCCTGGCCCACTCCCTCCCTGTCCTGGGCGCCAGACCTGGACAGCAGCACTGGGGTCCTGAGGCTAACTTCCCCCTCAGGTGTGGGACATCCAGAACCTGCAGAAGGTGAACACCATCCGGGCCCACGACAACCCTGTATGCACGCTGGTGTCCTCGCACAACATGCTCTTCAGCGGCTCCCTGAAGGCCATCAAGGTGCAGGCAAGGGATGCACTTTGGGGGGCAGTGCACTGGAGCCTGGACACCTGCCCAGCCCATGCTCACGGCTATCACTGCAGGTCTGGGACATCGTGGGCACCGAGCTGAAGCTGAAGAAGGAGCTCACTGGCCTCAACCACTGGGTGCGGGCCCTGGTGGCGGCCCAGAGCTACCTGTACAGTGGCTCCTACCAGACAATCAAGGTACACCAAGCCATCCCCAGGGCCTCACCCACGGCCACATTTCTCAGGCTGGCCTCTGCAGGGTCCCTCTGCCCTGCCCCTACTATCATACCCACCCCGGGTGGACAGCCAGCTGTCGCTTGCTATCTGAGCCCCGGAGGCCCTGAGGGGCCAGGGACCAACTGTCCACACTTGCCGATAGATCTGGGACATCCGGACACTCGACTGCATCCACGTCCTGCAGACGTCTGGCGGCAGCGTCTACTCCATCGCTGTGACGAATCACCACATCGTCTGTGGCACCTACGAGAACCTCATCCATGTAAGGGCTGGGCATGCAGAAGCCTGACTCTGGTCCCATCTCCCCCAGCCTTGCTCCTGGCCGGTGTCTGACCATTGTGGCTGCCCCTCCCAGGTGTGGGACATTGAATCCAAGGAGCAGGTGCGCACCCTGACGGGCCACGTGGGTACTGTGTATGCTCTGGCTGTCATCTCAACACCAGACCAGACCAAAGTCTTCAGCGCATCCTACGACCGGTCCCTCAGGGTATGTGCCGCTGAGCAGCTGCAGGAGGCCCAGGCAGAGGGTGACTGGGCCACATGGGCCCTCACTTCCTTTGTGTCCCCAGGTGTGGAGCATGGACAACATGATCTGCACACAGACCCTGCTGCGACACCAGGGCAGTGTGATCGCACTGGCAGTGTCCCGAGGTCGGCTCTTCTCAGGGGCTGTGGATAGCTCTGTGAAGGTCAGGGCTGTGGCCTGGAACATTCAAAGGGGCTATACAGAGTGGAGTGGGACAGGTGGGAGGCGGGCAGGAGGAGCTAGTGGCCGCAGAGACTTGGCCTGACTGCCAGGTATCCTGGGGCCACCGGGTAACCTGAAACAGACTACTTTCTTTGCAGGTTTGGACATGCTAACAATCCAGGACTGAGGGCCTGTCAGAGCCACACTGCCCACAGAAGGTGGCCTCCAGGGTTTCTGTGTGCCCTGTGGGGACAGGTAGACAGGCAGCCAGGAGGTGCCCTCCCTGCCCTTTGCTCATGAGTCTCCCTCTAATTGGCCCTGCCTTCACTGCCACCAGGGCAACGGCCAGGCCCCTGTCTGGGTGCAGATTCAACACTGGCCCCCCTCATCACTCCAAATGGACTGCGGGCCTTTTTACTCACCTTTTCTACTGGTTTTACATTGTACATAAATTTTATTACTCCCTGGTTGAAATAAAAGCTGCACTGACTGTGGCCATTGAGTGGGGACAGGTTCTGGGCCAGGGTGTGTATGGCCTTGAGGCTGTTGGTATATAGGGGCACCAGAAGCAATGGAGGGAGGTTGGGGAACCTTCTCTGCCTGCAGGAGGCCTGCCACCCCTTGGCTCCCAGCCTTCAGTCCCTGAGCCTTGTTTTCCCCAACACACACAACCCCAAAGAGTGAGCCAGGCAGCTCTGTTTTCTGCTGTTTATTGACAGCTGACAGCAGCTCCCTGCCCAGCCCCCCTCCCTTCCTGCTGGAGCCTCAGCCTGGACCACCCACTGAGGAAGAGGCCAGGTGGACTGCCAGCAGGTCCACTCAGGGAAGCGCCAGATATGACAGCGGGAAGGGACCCCACATCTGGACACCCACCCTTAGTTGGCCCCTCCACCAGCCCGCACCACAATCGCTGGTTTTAGGCGGGTTTTGTTTTTGTTTTTGTTTTAAAGAAACGTCAAAGTTGTGCCCAACATTTGTGGATCAGCAAACACAATAGAGGAGACCAGTCAGTATTTTTTGGAGAGGGAAAGAGGGCAAGGAGGACTACACAACACAGCCTTGGACCATGAGCAGAAGCGTCCGTAGGAACGTGAGGGGCGGCACGGGGCCTGGAAAGGAGGAGCATCAGGCACACCTTTGCACACACGTCTGCCCATGGCCTGGCATGCACCACCCTGCCTTCCCCGCCTCCCTCGACTACACGCCCACGCTCACCATGCTGCACGTGTGGGGTACGCACAACACCCCAGGACAGGACTACACTCAGGGGCAGCGCCCTGAGGTCTCGGGCACAGAGGACACAGTCCGTCAGTGAGCAAGGCACATCCTTCAGGTTCTTCAGACGCAGAGACGCACGAGAGAGGAGCAGGGGAGAGGCCCCGGGTGGAGCCCCTCTGGGACCAAGCCCCCTGTGTGTGTGCTGGCAGCTAGCAGCATGGCCACTCCTGGACGGAGGGAGGGCGAGACCGAGAGACCGCCTGGGCCTCCAACAAGCTCTCACCTCAAGCTGGAGTCTAGTGTCCTTTCAGTTGGTAAATGGTTTTCTATAGAATCAATAATATTTTTTCTTTCTTTAAATATATATTTGTTAAAGTTATACCTTTTTGTTTCTCTGGGGAAATCTGCCTCAGCTCATTCCCAATAAATTAATACTCTTGATAGCTTATATTCTGGGGGTGCAGTGGGGCGGGCCTGATCTTGGCCCCCTGTCCCTTGTGCTGCGCCAGAGCGGCTGGCAGAGGCTCCCCAACGGGCAGTTCTGTGCTGGGCATGGCCTGTGCTCTGCCTCGGCTTGGGGAGGGCCACAGCGGCCGCCCCTACTCGTCCTCAGGGCCCAGCAGTTATTGCACGGGGAGCAGCAGACAGGGTCGGGCACCGCGGGGCGGCGCATCTGCCCAGAGCCCTTGGAGCCCCCGGCCAGGCGGCCCTTCGCTGGCGTCCGGCCCGTGCCAGGGGCAGGAGTTGTGCTTGTGCAGGGGCTGGGCAGCCAGCACGCCCCGCCCGCCAGGCCCGGCCCCCGCGCCCCGTCACCCCGCAGGGCCCGTCCTGAGGTATAGGTCAGTGTGCGGGCCGGGCCGGGGCGCGGCGGGCCCGACGGGGGCAGCCGCCTCACTCCAGCATGGCGTCCAGCTGGTCCGCCAGGTCGTCGAACATGCTGCCGATGTCGTCGAGGATGCTGCCGGTGCTCTTCTCCGCGGCCGCCGAGGGGCTGCGGGTGGGGGCGCTTCAGCGGGACGGCGCGGCGCAGGCCACGCCCGTCCCAGAGGCCACGCCCACTATCAGGTCCGTCCAGCCCCCTGGGACCGCCCCCCTGCTCCAGGGCGCCCTGCTCCCACCCCCCCAAGGCCCGCCCCTACCTACCGCGGTCCTTGCCCGTCCTCCTGCCTGATCTTCTCTTCTACCGCCTGCAGCGCCGCGGCCAGGCACGCGCTCGTCTCCTCCAGCTTCTGCCGCGCGCTCTCCCCCGGCGAAGCGCTGTCGGGTGCGGCTGGGAGCCCAGAGGCCGCGGCTGCGGCGGCGCGTGGGGGCTTGGCGGGAACGTGCAGTGCGGGTGCGCCAGGGGACGGGGGCTTGGCGGGGCTGGCGCTCTGCGGGGGCGGCGTGCTGGCGGGCTTGGCTAGGGCGGCGGGCGGCTGGCGTGCCGGCGAGGGCGCAGGCGACGGGCTGGCGCTGCCCGACTGCAGCCCCGCCGCGGCCTTAGCCGGCTTGGGTGCCGTGGGCGGTGGCGGCGGCTTGGGCGACACAGGCGGCGGCGTGCCGTGGGCGCGCTTCACCTCTGCGGAGAGGACCACGCTGGCACCCGGGTGGGGCAAGCCCTGTTCCGCGTTGGCGCGGGCATGCAGGAGCGCAGACACTGACTCCCGCCCGTCTCCCTGCAGCCGCTAGGGCGTGCGCCTGCACGTGCTAACTTGTTTCCATCACTGCTCCTCAAGCCCTTCCGGGTGCAGCCTGCAGCAGCTGCACGGCCCCTTTAGTTGCTTGAACGACTCAGGGCCTTTGTGTCTCTATTGCTTTTGCCTGGAATCCCTCTCCCTTCTGCACCTGGGAAACTCTCTAGCCCCGTCAGGCTTCTCCCTGAACAGGTGCCACTACTCGTGGGCTTCTGTGTGTCTGCTGAGGAAGACCATGTCCACCTCACTTCCACCCTGGAGCTGACACAGAGTTGCCCCACAGTGAGTGGATGATGGGGTCCGTGCACACTTCCCTACCACCCCACCTGAACTTTGTTGTTGCTAGCTGCCGACTCATAGCAATCCTACCTACAACAGAACAAAACACTACCTGACGCTGTGCCATGCTTGGCACAGTGTCAGTGCTTCTCTGCTACTCATAGGGATTCCAATGGCAGAGTGTTTCAGGATTGTGTTGGGACTGGGTTGCCAGGTCCTCCTACCATTTTTGCAGTGCTGGGGATGGAACCCAGGGCCTCAGAGAGTACTGAGTGGCACTCTGTCAACTGAGATAAATCCCAGCCCCCTGGGCTTCATAATACAAAAAGGAAAACCTTTCAGACTATGGGATAGGGTGCACGGGTGGGGGTGGGGGTCCTCCTTCCCCTTGCACGCTCCTGTGGCTGACCCTCTGCACTTACCTGGGCTGCCAGGGCCTGGCAGTGGCACCTTCTTGGAGGCAGGCGTAGGTGAGCCCTGGATCTTGGTAACAGGCTGAGCCAGAACAGGCTTGGGAGAGACAGGAGGTTTTGCCAGCTTCCGGGCATCGCCATCCGGCAGGGGCAGTGGGGGCAGGTGCACCATATCATTGGGTGGGGGCTCAGCAGGCGGGGGAGGTGGGGGCAGCTCCGGGGGCCCAGCCTGCTCTGAAGCAGGTCGGCGGCGCATGGTGGCTGTGCCATTCTGGTACACAGACAGTGGTGGGGGTGGCTCAAGCCCAGCCTCCCGTTCCTTGGCCTTGGGCCTACGCTTGACCGTATCAGACTCGGTCAGGATGAACTTGACGTTCTCCTGCTGGCTCTGCTTGGCCCGGATGCGCCTCTTGAGTGTGGCACTGGCCTCCACCCTGGCCAGGGGCGGGCCCTCCACATTCGTCTCGCCTTTGGCTAGGCCTCGCCGCTGCCTGGCTGCACCGTCCTCCACAAAGTGGCCCTGCTCTGCTGGTTCCCCAGGCCCCCGGCGGGCAGTGGCCAAAAGTCCAGTGACTGGCCCACTGAGCGTGCGGCGCCGGTTCACCACCTCCCCATCAGGTCCAATGGCCTCTGTGTGTTTCACTGAAGCCAGCACTGTGGCCACCCGGCCTGGTTCTGGGCTGGCAGGACGAGGTGTAGGGTGGCCTTCGGGAGGCCTGCGGGCAGCCCGGCCCCCACCCCCGATGGAGGAGAGCTCAAGCATGGCTGCGATGCTCTTCACGCTACCCGCACTGCCTGTGTCCACACTGCCAGCCAGGTCACTGGCCCGCCGGCGCTGTGACCGGACTCCCAGCCGGCCATCCTCAGTCTCCCCATCTGGAGCCGGCTCATCAGCCAGGTTGGCACTGGCCATGGCTGAGCTGGAGCGCTTGGGAGGGGGTGGTGGGGGCCCCTTTTTGCGGGGCCGCACGGCAAAGGACTGGCTACGGTTGACATTCTTGTCGGTGCCAGCGGGTGCCCTCACCGAGTGGCTGCGGCCCACGCGCCGCTGGACCGTGGCATAGGGCCCTGCGGCTGCAGGCACCAGCAGCTCATCTCGCTCCGGTTCGCTGTCAGATGCGGCATAGCGGTTCAGGCTATGGGCACGCTTCTTGGGCCGCCCAGGCTCCGTGTCTGTCTCTGGGGGCAAGCACAGCATGGGCACTGTGGCCGGCATGGGCGGGGCTGCAGGCCCTGGAGCAGCTGGCCCTGCTTCGCCTTCCACCGGCTGGGGCAGCACATAGGCAAAGCCACGGTGGGTGGGTGATTGAGGCAGGGAACGCGGCGACATGGGTCGCTCTGCCGGTGGCAGCAGCTGTGGGGTGGGCTTCACCTTGGCCGTCGCTGGGGCTGGACCATGAGGTCCCCCGAGGGCTTGGGGGGAGCCTGGTTGGACTTTGGTGGGCGTCTGCGGGGGTGTGAAGTGGCTGGCACCAGCGGGGAGGACCTGCCGTGGTTTGCCAGGCACGGGGGGCACACTGGCCCGCTTGACGCTGTGACTGTGGCGGCCAGGCCGGGCCTCCTTGGGAGGGGTGCTGGGGGCTGGCCCCTCATCCAGCAGGTACTCCTGGCTTCGTGACATGGGGCTGCTGGGTCCAGGCGGCCCATCGCCCAGCAACTCCTGGGAGCTGCTCATGTGCCGAGCCCGTCCTCCCAGGCTGGGCTCCTGCCGCACAGTGGCCCTTGGGGTGGGTGGCAGGTGGTTGGAGGGCTTCTCAGTGGTGGCTGGGGCCCCCTCAGATGGGCCAGTCATGGCAGCCTGCAGCTCACCACTGAGCTCACTGTCCTGGAAAGTGGTCATTTTAGGAGACTGACAGTCTGCTGGGACAGGCTCCAGCGGGGGCGGTGACTCGATGGCCATCATTTCAAGCGACTGGGGTGCTTTCCGGCGCAGGGGTCCCCCCTCATACTTGGCATATTCTGCCTTCTGCAGCTCCGCCAGTTTCCTCACCGCCAGCATCAGCTTCTTTTGGTGTCCTGAGTGTATATGGGAGCAGGTCAGGAGGATCTGGAGGTAGAGGGACTGCGTCGGGGGTGGGGGCCGGGGCCTCACCCAGCTTGGTGATGCCAATCTCCTGCAGGTCCTCCCAGGTGATGTCAGTGATGAAATCGATGTTCTCGTAGCCATTGTCTACCAGCACTTTGTAGTACTGGGCCAGGCCAATCATGGACAGCCACACAGCCAGGTTAGCCTAAGGAGCAGGGGACAGACAGGGGCAGCCCGAGCAGGCTACTCACACCCTGCCCACCTACTTGGAGCTATTAAAGGAAAGGGCACTGGGCCAGTGAGGCACAGACAGACAGAGAAACAAATGGACAGGCCCAGGTGTCAGTATCAGAGACAGAGTAGGTGCAGCCCTGGCAGGAACCCGGGGCCACCTCCTCAGCATCCCTACCAGGCACTGGCGTGCACACACAAGCCAGCACACACACGGGGACCCGTCCTCAGGACATGGTTTCAGGTGGAAGAAAGTGCCTCCTCACCTGTCCAGATGGCCACAGGCACAGGGCCCTGGGAAGACATGCCCACACATCACAGACACAGACACAGTGCCACGTTAGATATGTATACACACGCATGTCTGGCACCCCATGCTTCCAGCCATCCGAGGCAGCCACAGCCTTTCAGGCACCATGCTCAGTGTCCTCGCTCACAACAGACACACAGTCACACATGTGCCACGCATATACCACATGGCCACACCTCACATGCGTACAGATATCCACAGCAGTCTTCAAGATCAGCCCACTTGCTTCCCAAGCCCCCGGAGATGCCACTCACGCACCCACACTCCGCACCCTCAGTCATGCTGGTGGCATTGAGGCGAGGCGCAGGGGGCTGGATGTGTTCCTGGGAGGAGCCCGGAGCTGCTGACTGAGTGGGCCAGGCGGGGTAGGTGGGAGCAGACCTGCCCATCAAAAGACCCAGAGGCCCGGTGGAGGCTGGGCAGCCACCAGCCCCTCTCCATGGACAGATGGGAACACAGAGCTGAGGGTATGGTCCAGAGAGCCAGCATTGGCCCAGAAACTGTCCCCCTATGTAGACACCTCCCCATTAGTAACAGCACAGGCTGGTCTACACTGGGACCAACAGAAACCAGGTTGTCAGCTGTGAACATGGGCTGGCACATGCAGCTACCAGTTAGTGCCTGTGGTGTGTTAGAGCCCCACACATAGGCTCACAGGGTTTGTGACCAACATGGCTGACATGGGCCCCTCTGCAGTCTGCGTGTATGTGTGAGACAGTACGAGGGAGGTGCTGCCCATATGTGGCAGGGACGCTGCCCTTGCTTCCAGCTCCTCTCACCCTGAGCTCTCATACTGTTACCCACGCCCCTGCCCAGGGAGGCTGGCCCCAGCACCCACAGTGGGCAAATGGGCTGTCCAGGCAGCTCCCTGCTGGCAGACCGTCCTCCACTCTCTGCTTCCTAGGGCCTCAGAGGGCAGATGAGGGTTGGAGCCAGGGAGGCAGGCAGGCTGTCTGTCTGTCTGCTGATCCTGGTTCGGCCACAAGGGTACAGTGAGTCTTACGGGCTTGTGTTCAGGCAACCAGTCAGGGATGCTCAGGCCGCTGATCTCTGCTGTGATCTTCTTCCGGTGGCCCGGCTTGGTCACACCGATGGCCGTGAGGTCCTAGGCAGAAAGGAGGCTCGTGAGCAGGGTGCAGGGACCCCTCTTTGGGAAGGGAAGCAGCTGGCGGCCAGCCCACCCCAGCTCACCTCAGGAGTCATGCGGCTGATGGTGGGCAGGTCATAGCCGGCGCTGGTAAAGTTGGGGGCGTAGAGCTGCAGCTGAAATGTGGCGAGCCACTGGCTGACCGCCTCGGCGCTCTGGAAGACACAAGGCAGTGCTGCAGCCCGCCCACCGCAAGGCCGGGCCCAGCCGCCACAGTGCCTACTTCTCTGCTCTGCTGGTGGGCCACAGAGCCCTGGGTCGGCCATCGTCCGCAGTCCGTCTGCAGCCAGGCCCTGGCAAGCCTGGCACGGGCATTCTGTGATCTGCTGCTTGGACACCAAGCACCGGCAGACCTCCTGCCTTCTGTGAGCAGCATCACAGGGTCCAGCTGCTATCCATGTCACAGCCTCCCCAACCTTCCCCCCGTTCCTGCACTGAGGACACCCATGGCGCCTTGGGGCAGCAGGTGGTGTGGCCCCAGGTGAGGAGCTCCAGGGAGAGGGGCTTTGGGCTGGGTGGCTGGGGGCTGCCCCATTCCCTGGAAGATGGCCTCAGGACCACAGGTGGGGTGCCTCGCCTCCTCTGCTGCGCAGGACTCAGCCAGCAGCTCACGCCTCCCAGTACACAGGTGTGTGCACACACAACCACTGCACGCACACACACCCATGTGGCTCACACCATCCCCTTCATCTGCGCACCCTCACACGTGTGAGCCTGGCTCAGTCACACCAGTCCACACACAGCCCCATCACCCTTCGCACCTCCACAGCATGCACACTCTGGCTTGCAACCCACATGACAGATGACACCTGTGCACGTGCATACACAACACACAGACAGACAGAAGGACAGGGTCTGACCCGGCAGGTTGCCCAGGTGCCCACGCGTCTGGCCCCGGGAGCCAGCCCAGGGCCTGTACCTTGCCCTCCGAGGCGGGCTCCAGCTGCTTGGGCGGCTGCTCCCCGAAGACCTGCCCAGCATGGGCTACTGCAGGCTGGGACCGGGCAGGACCTGGTAACGAGAGGAGGTGGCAGGGCCAGAGCTAATTAGGGGGCCCCTGCTTGCCAGGCCAGCACAGCTGGTCCTTGCTCTTACCTCCGGGACCCTCTGGAGGCTTCACGGGGCTGTCCCCAGGGCTGGACTCCGAGGCAGACTTCTGGGAGAGCACCGTTGCCAGGAGCTATAACCCAGAAAGGCCGCTCGCCAGCGCTGCTCAGGCCCAGCCACCCCAGTCACCCCACCCCAGCCACCACCCCACTGACCTTGACTCCTTCAGAGCCTGCATGCAGGGCATGGCCCCCGCCACTCCGGCCACCAGCCATGCTGCTCAAGCTGCCGCTGCGGTCCCCACCTGCTGGCACAGGGAGCGTGAGACCACAGGGGCCCCTACCTGGCCCCACTGTGGTGGATGGCAGAAGGGCCACCACCCTAACGTGCTGGAGGCCCCTGTACCTGCAAAAGGCTTCCTCAGCACCCAGATCTCCTCTGGGGGCGCAGAGGGCCCCGGCAAGCCACCTCCCTGGGGCGGGCTTGGCTCGCTGCCCACTCGGGAACCTGCAGACCAAGTATACCCTCCTGAGCCCCAGGCTGCCTGGCTTGGGCAAGACAGAGTGGGCAGAGCAGGGACACACACACACCAGGGGTCATGCCACAGACTCCTCCTGCCTTGGCTGTCTCCAGAGAGCCAAAACCCTCAGATCCCACCCCACCCAGACATTTATGACAGAGGCCAGTGGCTGAGGGGGCCCAGGGCCAGGAATTCTACCACTATCCCTGAGGTCCTACCTGCCAAGGGGCTGAGGAGAGCTAGAGGGTAACGTTCTCTATGCTAGGGGGCAGGTAAGAAGCTGCCTGGGAGCCTAAGGCCAAGACTCCCACCCCAGGAACTGGATCACCATGGATGGCCGGCCACATCTCCTAAGTGGCCCTCTTGCCCCAACTGTTAATCTCCATGTCCCTTGTAAAAGGTGAATTGATGCCCCCTCAGCCCGCTGAAACCAGCTCCAACCTGGTCCTGCATCCCCTGCCCCTCTCACACTGGTCTCCTGCCCCTTTAGGCACTGAGCTCCTTCATGCCCCAGTGCCTTTGCACCCATGTTTCCCACTGCCTGTGCCTGGCCCCACCTACCTATTAGGACCTTCTCCAACTTCCCTGCCTAAAGTAGGTCTCCACATTTTCCACCCCTCACTAGTTGGTACATTTCCCTCTGTGTCTTCATCACTGGCTCTGCCCTTCCCATCCTAAGCAAGCTCCTCAAGAGCTGTCTGGGTCCCCGCATATCCCTGGTGGCCAGTGCAGAACTGGAACACGGCAGGCATGGAAATGTTTGTGGCGTAAGTGACGGGGATCCACATGGGGAAGCTGACAAGAGACAGGCGTCTAAAGCCCCACTGGACCCTCAGGACTCGGCTCCCTCCTGCCATTCTCTAGCCCCTCACCGGACAGCAGGGCCCCAGGCTGGGTGGGACTTGCCTGCCCTCTTGACGATGGCCTCACCCAGTGAGGACGGGAAGTAGCCCACGCGGTCGTTGCCTGTCCGGTTGTCGTGGATGCAGCCCTTCCACCGGCCATCTGGGTGCTGTTCCAGGACCTGGGCAGAGAAGTCGGGAGTTCAGGTGAAGCCGCTGCACAGCTGCTCTGGGAGTGCGCGCCCGGCCCCGGCCCCACCACAGCAGCCGGGGGCCCTCCTCACTGTGATGATGTCCCCGGCCTTCACGTTGAGGCTGGTCAGGTCATAATTGTTGCAGTAGTCCTTGGTCGCCCGGACCTGCAGGGCTGCCGAGGCCTCTGGGGACACAGGAGGTAGAGCCCAGTCCTGCGAGTTGCCCGCCTTGGCCTTGGCCCTGGCCCTGGCCCTGACCCGGCCCGGCCCGGCCCGGCCCGGCCCGGCCTTTGGCGCCACCAGGCCCACCTCTCAGCAGCTGTTTGATCTCCTTGCTGGCCTGGGATGTGGTGAACTGATGCACGATGTCCAGCGCTGTCTGGCTGTAGGTGTTCCTCACCTGGGCATTGATCCCGCTCTGCGCACACCGGAGGTGGGGCTCTGTCAGGGGCCTCCATTCCCCCCCCCCCCCAGGACCTAGCTGCCTCCCAGTTCCCAGACTCACGTCCAACAGCAGCCGAACCACTTCTGTCTTCCCACAGAGCGCAGCCTCGTGCAAGGCTGTGCCGGCCTTGGTCTGGCGGTTAATGTCGATGCCGGCCTGGAGGAGGAGTCTGGTGGGAAGGCAGGGAGCATGGCAGGGCTTTCAATCAAGTGCCCTCCCTCCCAGCACCCACAAACCAGACCTTGACTCCTGGGTGCCCCAGCTTCCTGCCAGGGCTGGAGGATGAGCCACCGGAGCCATGTGTTGATACAAGTGTCTGAGGGATACTGGGAGCCTGCTGAAGAGCCATCCCTGGCTCACAGCTATTGAGTTGAGTCCTGGTACAGGCACTGTTATGAATCCCACTTTATGGATGGGTAAACTGAGGTGCAGAGAAGTTAAGTGCCTCCAAGAGGTCCCCTGGCAAGGGGCAGGGCCAAGGCAGAGCCCAGACTGATGAGCTGTGGAAGCCCTTCCCCAGCCCCTCTGGTTTACCCTTTACCTGGGCAGCTGGCAGCCACCCCCAAGGGTCTGATTCCATCCCTGCAGCCCCCTAGAGGCTGCTCACTCATCCCCATGTGGGAGCCCTGGGGCTGGTCCCCCTCCCCGTCCTGGCTGTACCTGATGATGTCAATGTGGCCATTCTTGGCTGCCAGGTGCAGGGGGCTGGTGCCGTTGGAGTCTGTGGCATCCCCCGGCCGGGGCTCCAGCAAGGCCGCACACATGTTGCTGCTCAGGAGCAGCTGGACCACCTTGAAGGAGGGGTCAGGGTAGAGGGGCCCTGGCCTGGGGCTGTGCCCGAGCCCCTCAAAGCTCCCCAGCAAGACTTACCCCTACACGGCCGAACTCACAGGCCAAGTCCAGGGGTGTCTTCCCCGAGTTATCCACCATGCATGGGTTGGACTGGTGCTGGAGCAACATCTCCGACTGCAGGCCCAGGGCACGGTCAGCCCCAGCATCACCAGCCGCCTCTCCCACCTCCCCACCCCCCATCCCCAACCCCCTGCCACCCCACCAGGCCTCACCACATCGTAGTGACCGTGCTGGGCCGCCAGGTGCAGGGGGATGTGGCCCTCGTCAGACGGGATGTTCACCGCTGAGCCCGCCTTCAGCACCAGCTTCATGGGTTCCTTCCGGCCCTGCCAGGCTGCGTAGTGCAAGGGCCGCATGCCTGGGGGCAGCCAGGTGCCATTGGAGCTAACCCTGACCTTGAACCCAACCCTGACCTAAGGGCACACACCAGAAGGTCATGCTTCTACCCTGACTGGAACCCCGGGCAGAGACCTCAATTGAGCAACCACCCAGGCTGCAAGGACCCTGGCCCTGACCTCGATTGCCTACCCCTGGCGTTGAGGCCCTAGGGCAGTCTTGCCTTTGTTGTCCTTGATGTCCACGGCAGCCTGAGCTTCCAGCAGCAGGGTGATCAATTCCGTGTTGCCATTCAGGGCAGCATGGTGCAGAGCTGAGAAGCTGGGTGGGTGAAGGGCATGTCTATGACAGGAGCGGACACCCTGGCCTTCCCCAGGGGCTGCCGCCCCCCCATGCCAGCACCCCAGCTGTGGACTCACCCATCTGGGTCCTGGAAGTTGACATTGATCTTCTTGGTGGAGCCCAGCAGCTCTGTGAGTGGAGGGAGACACTAAAGGGAGGCTCTGCCAGGCCCCTCCAGGCAGCCGAGGAGCAGGGGAGGGCGGCATCAAGCTCCCTGGCAGGCCCCAGCCGGGCTCTGTGTCTACAAACACTCAGCTCCAGGTGGCAGGTCTTTGGGCCTTGGTTTCCCATGGCACTGAGATAGGAGGGGGCATTTGCCACGCCAAGGACTCCAGCCTGTGCCCACCTGGGAACGAATGCCCAGGCCAAGTGCCCCACATGGGCACCCACATGTGCATGTGCCGCCTTCCCTCGGGACGCTGGCTGGGCACCTGCGGCTGGTGGGAGGGAGAGAGCCAGCCCCATCTGTCTCTCAGAAAGACCCAGATGGGGCCGGGGGTGGCCAGGGAGGCTGGAACACCCGGAAATGGGTATCTCCAGGGAAAGAGCTGCATCTCCTGGTTGCAGCTCCCCACTTTCAGCCGGGCTGGCTGTGTGGATGAGCCATACCCCATAGGGCAGAAAAAAGGAGGCAGGCAAGCAGGCCAGGGCCTCTGGGTGACCCCATGCGAATGGCTGCCCCATCCAGAGGGGCCAGCCTCCGCACCTGAAGCCCCAGGAGCCACACCCTCCTTCCTGGGCTGGTGTCTTCTCCTGGGGCCTCCCCCAGCTGCTGCCAGAGGGGGGCAGCCCACCGATGTCCTCCCAGTGGGTTCAAGTCCACCCGGACGCGTGCCAACCCCCTGCCTGTCTGGGCCATGGTTACATAACCTGTTTGTGGGTCAGTCGCTCGCTGAGGGGGAGCTGGAAGGACAGAAGCCCCTTTGTCCAGGCTTAGGACAAGGATGGGGGCAGGGGCCTGAGGGCAGGAGAACCAAGGGAGTCGAGGCACAGAGAGCCGGCTCTGCTCTGGCTTGGTCTCAGCAGTGGGCCACAGGGTGTGAGTCCCCTAAGAACCCCTTCAGCTCATGAAATCAGCAGGACCTGAATTTGAATCTTCGCTTCACCACTTCATAACCCTAAGTTCTTGGCCAGTGGCCACCTCCTGAGTTGGAAAAGATGACCCCAAGGCCAGAAGGTTTCCAGTGCCAGCTGGGCGGGAGCCACACCCTGCCATCTCACAGGGGTCTCTCCTGCATGCAGAGGGAAGGCGGCACCACCTCCTGGCCCCTCCCCTCGGTTCAGACACACAGTAACAGTGGCGATATGGTCAGTGGGACAGTCACCTTCCAGAGCAAAGCCTAGGTCAGCCAGAGGGGCTTTGTCCACGCATGGACCACATCTCAGGTACATCCTGATGGCTCTGCCTCAAGATTCACCACCGCACACTTGGGATCCCGCATTTCTCACCAAGCTGCGGTCACAGCCCTGGGCTAGTCCGCACCCCAGCCACTGCCTCCCAACTGGCATCCTTACGGCCTCCCGGAGCCCCTCGGCCTATCCTCTGCAGTGACTAATTTGCTGTTAGAACAAAAACTGGACCCTCTTGCTCCTCTCCTGGAGACCCTCCCTTACCTCTTATTGGGGCCAAGGCTCAGGCCAGACAATGGCTCTGCATGGCACAGCCCCTGCCTTTGCTCTGACCTCCCAGCCCTCTATTTTCGTTATCTTTGCTACAACTACACAGGCCTCTTGAAGTTCCTCTTACACACAGGCAGCTCAAGCTATGGGGCCTTTGCACACACCAGGTGTATCTACACGGGCTACTTTTAGGCACCCACCTACCTCCCTCCCTCACTGGCTTCAGGTCTCTTTCCAGAGGTGATCTGCTCAGCAAGGACTCTCATCCCAAACACAGCTGCATTTTTCTCTCTAGTTATCATCACCACCCACCACATCACATCTACTTTTCTTTTCTTTTCTTTCTTTCTTTCCTTTTTTTTTTTTTTTTTGGTAGTACTTGGGGATTGAACCCAGGGCCTTGCACATACTCTGCACATGCTCCACCACTGGGCTGCATTCACAGCCCATTTTTTACTTTTTATCTTGAGACAGGGTCTTGCTAAATTACACAGGCTGCCTTTGGCCTTGAACTTTCGCTCCTCCTGCCTCCACCTCCTGAGTCGCTGGGATGACAGGCGTGCGCCACTGCGCCTGGCTCCTGTGTACTTATTAATGTGCACACGGTCCATCTCCTTTAGCTGCATGCTCCCACTTTCGTCAACTTTGCTCATGGCTGTGTGCTCAGTGGCTAAAACAGTGCCTGCTGCCCATGAGGTGCTGAGTTGGCCACTGAACTGATGTCCTTGTCCCACACTGTCCACCACCAGGGCCAGCTTCAAGGGGCAGGTGGCATGCACAGTTACTCACAAAGGTCCCCTCCCTGAAATTAATTTCTGCATTGTCATTTTGCACAAGGCCCTGCAAACCATGTGGCTGGGCCGGCCACAGTCACCTGCCATGAGCTGAGGACAGATGTCACTGTCCCGTGACATCCTCTCCGGGACAATGCTCTGGACCCCCACCTCAAACATTCTCTCCCATTCTTCTCAACCCCATTTCCCAGTTCTCAGTGTCCCCAAGACTTCCCAGGCCAGGCCCTCTCCTCCCTCCCACGTGGGGAGGGAGGCACTAGGAGTTGGGCTCCAGCCTGGCCCACCACTCACTGGGCCACACCTGCAGGACACTCAGAAAGTGAGAGACACCAGTGAGGGAGGGGCCTCCATCAGGAAAGGGACCACCGAACATGGGGAGAGCCTCCTCACCAAGGCCATCTGCCCACGGCTCCTCACAGAGGGAAAGGATGGAAGTACCCCATGAAGGTCCCAGGACTACAGAGGGCCTGGGGCAGGGTGGCTGTCCCACAGAGAGACAGGCTCTCGGGTGACACAGAAGCAGAGCATGGTGGGAGGGGTGCCCACGGAGGCCCAGCTGAAGGTCCTGGGGGCCTCCTGCCTTCCCAGGAGATCACAAAGTCCTCTGGATCCCACATCAGTCCTAGCACACAAAGCTTGCCCCCAACACGCCCCACCTACTGCTCTCCAGAGCCACTCTGGCCCTAAAGTCAGAGCCAAACTCCAGGCTGGGTGGAAACTGAGTGGGCCCAGGTGAGAGCATCTTCAGATCTGCCTGGAGCAGGCAGGTGGCTGAAGGGTGTCAGAGCCCTTCCCCAGACATTCCCTCCCCCCCCAGGCATTTTCCCTCCAGGGGCTGCTCTTCTCCTCAAGGACACCTGCTAAGCGTGTGTATATGTACAAGGGGAGATTCCCTTCAAGGCAAAGTGACAGCATGTGGGGTGACAGTAGCTGTAGGGCAAAGGGGAGGGGCTGGGCACCAGAAGGGGCTGGAGGACACCAGGATTGTGGGAACGCTCCTGGGCTGGGGGGTTGGGGGGCTCCTGAGGACACTGCTGGACACCCCCTGCCCTGTGGCCCAAACTCCAGCTGTACTTTGCTGAATCAAAATACATCTTACTCCAAAGCAGGCCAGCGTTGCCATGGCGACCAAGCTAATTCATGGAGGGATTTCTCTCTCTGATTTATAACACCTGCCCCTGTGAGTCAGAGTGTGCAGAAGTGGGGCCCAGGGCAGGTGGCTCTCCTGCCCCAGAGACCATTCCAGGCAGAGGCAGAGGTAGAGACCCAGGTAGAGGTGAAAGCCTCTCACCTCCCCAAGACAGCAAAAGAGAAAGGAGGAGGAGCCCCCACATCTGGGGGGAAGCTGTCATGGCTGGCATTTACTGAACATGTTCTAAGCACTTGCACTGCAGGTGCAGCCTCTCACTGTTCCCATGCCACTGTGGAGGCAGATGCACAGAGGTCCCATCCCATTGCACAGATGAGGAGACTGAGGCCCAGAAAGCCAGCTGTCTGTACCCAAGGATGCACGGCCACTAGGTGGAAGCCTCTGCCGTGGCTTCTATCTGGCTGCCTCTGGCTAGAAGCCTTCCCCTCCTCAGCCCTGGAGAGCAGGGCCTCAGGCCTCGTCAAGCTAGGAGGTGAGGCAGCCCAGGTGCCTGTGAGGAGGCTCTGCATCCTTTCAGCTGGCTGTACAAAGTAGTCGGAGCTGGCCAGGCAGGGTGGCTGGGGTGGGGTGGGGGTCCCTGGAACCTACCCCCAGGTCTCAGGGTCCCCCTGGAGAACGATGAGCCCCCCCTTACACGAAGTCTGTGGTTCGCAGGGAGTGAGACCACCCGGATCCCACGTGCCGACCCGCAGAGCCTGCGTGCGCCGTGCCACACAGGTGCCCTGACACACTGACACGGTCATACGTGCGCATCTGCACACTTGGCTGGTCTACACGCCCATCCATCCATTGCCGGCAGCCCCCAGGGAGGCTCTGGGATCAGCCAGGATGAGTGCCGGGATCAAGGCTTCAAGCTCCCAGCCCATCCCTTGGGCCCCCACAGTGCAAGCTAAGGATGGCGGTGGGAGCCACCACTACCCCCTGCCCCCCTTTCCGGTGAAGGAAGCCAGGGAGGACCAGGGTCCGCTAGAGCCAGCCTGAACGACTGGGCTTTAGCTCCCGTCGCCCATGGCGCCCCTGCCTGGCGCCCAGCCTACCCTGGGCTGGGCGACCTTGGGCCTCTGGGACTGGGCCCCCCTCCCCCCGCCGACCATGCCCGGCAGCCACACCCCCAGCGTGGTGCTGACCCCCATCCCTGCAAAGCATTTTACTAAACATGGAGTGCGGAGGGCGTCTGACAGGCTGTCAGTACCCGGGTCGCCCCTCGCCGCAAGGGCCCCCTCCCTGTCCTCACGGTGGGCGCGGGGGGTGCATCCGCCTAGCCCTTTGAAGGCCCTAGCAGAGCCGTCCGGCCCGCAGCCGAGGGAGGGGGCTGAGGCAGGAAAGAGGGGCGCGAACTCCCGCGGCCAGTCCGGGAGGTGGGCGCCGCAGGTGCCCACAGGGGCCAGGGGACGGCGGGCACTCGAAACCGCCCTCCTCCGGCGCGGGGTCGCGGCGCGGGCCGCAGGTCTGGGCACCGCCGGCCCCGCCCCGCCCCCGGGGACCCGCCGCCCCCCCCCAACTCCGCGCCCCCCGCACTCACTGGCCTTCCCGGGCCGCGGCCTCTGCAGCAGCCTCTGCGCGGCCCCCACGTCCTCCGCCTTCACCGCCTGCACCAGCTCCTGCTCCTTCCCCATGGCGCGGCCGGGCCGCAGGACGCGGCGCTCCGTGCGCGCGGCGGCTCAGACGCGGCGGCGGCCCCGCGGCTGCGGCCGCATCCCCGCCCGCCTGCGCCGCCCGCCGCCCTGCGCCCTCCGCGGGCTCGGGCTCGGCCGGGCTCCGGGGCGCGAGGCCCGCAGCGCGTCACGGCGGGGGACGGCGGGGCGCGGCGCCGAGCCGCCTCCCGGACGCCTGGGTCCTCTCGCGGCCGCTGACCTCCGTCAGCCCGCGCCGGCCGCGCGCCCGGCGCCGAGGCTCCGCCCCCGCACCGGCCTGGCTCCGACGCCCCCTCCCCACGTGCGGGCGCGCGGAGGCCGGCCCGGGCGCGGGGGTGCTGGCTGCGGAGCCCCGACTCGGCGGCGGCGCCAGGCTGAGCCTGGGAGAGGCTTCCAGAGGCTGCGGGACCCGGGGCGGGGGCGGGGAGGGACTCGGAGGCAGTGGGCGGGCGGGGACCCGGGCACCCGTGGCACTGGAGCCGGTCCGCCAGAGGCTGTCAGACATTTCTGGCCCGTGGTTCCCGTGGGAGGTGTCGAGGGATTGCGAAGAGGAATCTCCCAATAATGAATTCGGTGTCAGGGAACCCGCTCGCCCTCCCCCCCACACACACCTTCCTCGCTGGCAGCCTCAAGGCTCCTCTCCACAAACAATGCGGGGTGACAGCCCTCCCCCTAGGGCACCCGAAGGGGAGCCCAGCACAAGCTGCCCTGTACCCCTTCATATCCACCAGGAAGGGGGCCCAGCCCTGCCTAGCTCAGGTCGGAACCCCCGCCCAGACCCGCTTCTCTCCAGCCTGCACCCCCAAGCAGAACCGTCTTGCTGGACAGATGCTGGAACCCAGGCACCTGCAGTGGTCTCACCCTCTCACCTCCTGCCTGAGGGCTACAGATGCTCACTGGACTCTGTTCCCTCATTTGCAGGAGCAGCTGATCAGAACCCCAACCCCATAAGGCTGTTGGAAAAATTTGGTGAGGGCGCATACAGGCATGGTCTGACACCAAGTTCCTGTGGACCTGGACCATAGAGCAGGTGACCAGACAGTAGGAAAGGAGAAGCAGCAGGCACAGGGATTCCCAGGACCACATAATTCGCTCATCATTGTGGGGTCTCCCACGAGGCTTAGGAAGCAAACCTAGGTCTTCTGGCATGTGCTGGGTTCTCAGAAGAGGCCGCTGAATGAGCAGGCTCTCCCCACCAACCGCCTTGTCAGTGACTGACTCCTGGATATCTTCAGGGTCAGGTGTTGTCCTATTCACTTTGTAGATGATGTTGGACTCGTCCCCATTTCACAGATGAAGAAACTGAGGTTTGAAAAAGCTACATGTTTCCAGGCATGTGCTACAAGGTCCCAGGGTTGTGGTCATCTTTTTTTTTTTGGTACTTGAGAGTTGAACTCAAGGTCTCACACATACTTTGCAAGTGCTCTACCAGTGGGCTACACTACACCCCCAACACTTTTTAAAAATTTTTATCTTGAGACAGGGTCTCACTAAGTCATGCAGACTGCCTCTGGCCTTGAACCTGAGATCCTCCTGCCTCTGCCTCCCAAGTCACCGGGATGACAGGCCACCGCACCTGTCTGGTTCTAGAGTCTTACCATCATGAGTATGGACTGCAAACTCACATTGCTTCCTGGACTGTTCCAGTTCTCCTTTTTATTGGCTTTGTAATCCTGAGCTGGTCATCTTTTCTCAGTGAGTCTTGTTTCACCTCTGTGAAGTGGGTGTAAGTACAACACTTCCCTTAGGCTGCGGCAGGGTGAACTCTGATGAACTCACAGAGCACTCAGTAGGTGCTCACCAATGGCTGCTGCGCATATTATTCTTGGGCCTCCCTGCCTGGGTTGAACTGTGTTTGATTCATCTTTGCAGGCACACTACCAAGCACACAGGAAGTATTACAAATAAATAAATATATAAAAGTTAGAAAACAGGTACCCGAGTTACTATTATTGCAGTGATTGGGGCTTCTTAGGGTAACCCCCCCTGGCCTGTGCCTAATGTTTGCAGGGCCTGGGGCAAAAATATAAACAGAGGCCCACTCACTGGATGTCTGAATACTTGGAACGGAATGTTGTAACTTGCACTAATCACCTGTGAAATAAAGTATGTTCTATCTTCCTACTTTCACAAATACACCTTCATTGTGACCTGAAAGGCCAAGTTTAGAATTCTTGGATTCCTTTTGGGTAATGAACTGGCTCTTGCCTACACCTGCCCCATCATCCTCTGCCCACCTCCAGCATCATCTGGACCCAACAGTCACCGAGTCACACAGACCAGGAGTGGACACCCTGCTAGGCAGCCCACCTTCCGCAGGACAGACCCTGGAAGAGGGCTGCAGGGATTGTGGGAGTGGGCTTGCAGTCTTCTGGACAGGGAACTCCAGGTCCCAGATATGAACCCAGATTGCAAACTGGCAGGGGGGCTGGGGCTCCTGATGGGCTCCTGCTCACGGCCCTGGAGGTTCCGCACCCCACGAGGCAGAGGGCCAGGAAAAGAGCTACAGTCTTCTCCTGCTCGACGAGGCCAGAGCCCTAGTGGATTCCAGAAACCCCACATCAGATACTGCCAACCAATGACCTTGGACAAACTCCTTGTGCTCCACTGCCTTGTCTGTAAAATGGATCAGCGTCTCTGCTGGCAACGCTGACTCGGGAAGGTCCCTGTAGACACACACACGTGTATCTGCCTAGGTCCCCCCAGCTGGGGATGAGGGTGGCATCACAAGCAGGCTCCAGACTGGGGTGAGGATGCAGAGGTGTGGGACTCAGGCAGCCCTCCAGGAAGTCAGCCCTCTGGGAAGGTTTCAGGAGGAGGGGCCGCTGAGCCTGGAGGAGCACCGGCGGCAGCTTCCCTGCAGCCTGGGCTGGCTGCCTTCCTGGATGCATGGCCACTGCCGGGTGGCCCGCAGCCCCTGCCTCTGCCTGTGCTGGCACAGAGTGTCCCCTAAAGCCCTGGTGCCTGGCCCTTGGTGTGTAAAGTCGGGGGTGGTGAATGTAACTTCCCCATGAACTGCTGGAAGCACACAGCTTATGTCAGGGGCCGTGGTTCCTGTCGTCTTCATGCATGCCACCTCTAGAAAGTGCTGTGCTGGTGAGAGGGACATCACAGAGGCTCAAAAGCCACGCCCCAGCCCCCACCCCACCCAGTGGAGAAGCTGGAGCTGTTCAGACTGGCTGGGGGCCCCGCCCAGTTTAACAGCTACCCCTGTGCTGGAACATCTACAGCCTCCCCAGCCCTTGGCCCCCTGCTCCATCCACAGAAAGGCTGACAGCTCAAGGTCTGGGGAACAGGTGGAACCCCCATAACATATCTGACCACCTTTTCCTCTCACCATGGATGTGCTTCCAATGCTGGGGTTCCAAGGGCTCTCTCTTCCCTTTCCATTCCCAGTACTCACCAGCTAACCCCCAAAACTGCCACCAAGCCTGCTGTGGAGTTCCTGGGGAGCACATGCCTCCATCAGGAGGAGGAGACCCTGGGGAGCTGTCTCCTTGGCCAGAAGGGGTGAAGTCAGGGGACAGTTGGGGCTGGAGGATGGGCCTGGCCTGGAGCTGGAAACATTTTCCACCTGTGTGCCTTTGAGGTTCCACAGCTGGGAGCCTCAGTTTTCTCATTCCCCAATGGGGAGGGAGCCTCCTGAACACTCATTGTAAGGAGTCAATGCAAAATATACAGGAAACACCTATCAAGCAGGGCGAGGTGGCTTATGCCTGTAATCCCATTGACTCTGGAGGCTGAAGCAGGAGGACTGCAAGTTTGAGGCCAGAGATAGCCTGGATAACTCAGTGAGACCCTGTCTCAAAATACAAAGTAAAAAATGGGCTGGGGGCACGGCTCAGGGGTAGAGTACTTGCAAGAAGCAGGTGTGAAGCACTGGGTTCAACCCTTGAGGACCACACACACACACACACACACACACACACAAAAAAAAAAAAAAAAAAAAAAAAGAAAGAAAGAAAAGAAAGAAAGAGAAGAAAAAGAAAACACCCTTCACCTTTTGGTAGTTCCTCAAAAAGTTGAACATAGAGTTAACGTATGACCCAGCAATTTCACTCACAGGATATTCCCAAGAAATGAAAACACATATGCAGGGCTGGGAATGTAATTCAGTGGTAGAGGCTCTGGGTTCAATCCCCAGCATCCCCTCCAAAGAAATACATGCAAACGAGTGTTCGTGTATGAATGATTGTAGCAGCACTTTCCCCAATAGCCAAAAAGGAGGAAATGAGGAAATAACTCATGCATTGGTCAGTGGATATGGAATATCCTTAGCCACAGAAAGGGATGCAGCACTGACACACACAGCACAAAGGAACCTTGAAAACACGATGCTAAGTGAGTGAGAGAAACCAGGTGCAAAGGCCACAAAAATCGTGTGATCCCATTGATATGAAATGTCCAAAACAGACAAATCCATAGAGACAGGAAGTAGATTAGTGGTTGCCAGGGGGAGGAGGTTATTCTGGGAGGAGGATGGGGAATGACTGCTTAGTAGGTACAAGTCTCCTTTGGGGATGATGACAAAATTTTGGAGCTACTAGAGATAGTGGCTGCACAACGTTGCCCATGGACTATGTCACCATATTGTTCACTCTTTTTTTTTGACACAGGGTCTCATTATGTAGCTCAGGCTGGCCTTAAACTTTAAATTCTCCTGCCTCAGCCTCCTGAGAGCTGAGATTACAGATGTAGTCACCATTTCTGGCTGAACTGTTCACTTTAAATGGTTAATTTTATGCTATGAAAAGTTCACCTCAATTAAAACAAAAATTCCCAGCACAAAGTCCCACATAGAAGAAGCGCTGTTGGAGAGAATGAGCACTGTTGGAGGGAGTGAGTTGAAAGGCAGGAGCAGGGCAGGTGGAGGAATAGAGGGAAGAACATCCCAGGTACTCAGACATCCAAGTAAGGGTGTGGCAAAGTCAGAGGCTGTCTTCTCCTCCAGCTGAGCCAGTGACCTGTGGGGAGGAGAGATGCTGCCAGGACAAGGAATCTGGAAGGGGCCAGGGGATCCCTGGAGGCTCTACTGGGGTAAAGAGATAAGGCCAGACTTACTTTGTAAAAGACCACTCTGCAATGCAAAAGTGTATGTGGTGCAGGGTGTGGTGGTGCACGTCTGTCATCCCAGTGACTTGGAGGGTGGAGGTAGGAAGATTGCTAGTTCAAGGCCAGAGGCAGCCTGCATGACTGAAAATAAAAAATAATTAAAAAATTGCCAGGTGCGGTGGTGCATGCCTGTAATCCCAGCGGCTTGGGAGGCAGAGGCGGGAGGACCACAAGTTCAAGACCAGAGGCAGTCTGCATAATTTAGAGAGACCCTGTCTCAAGAAAAAGTAAAACAATGGGCTGGGGGTGCAGCTCAATGGTCCAGCACTTGTGGAGCACACTAGCATGAGGCCCTGGGTTCAACCCCCAATACTGCAAAAAGAAAAAAAAAATAGAAAATTAAAAATGGGCTAGGGGTGCAGCCCAGTGGTAGAGCACTTGCAAAGTATGTATGAGTCCCTGGGTTTAATTCCCAGGTACAGCAAAACAAACAAACAAACAAACAAACAAAAACCAACTGTGTGTGTCCACATAGGAGGCTGTTATTGGGGTGGAGGGCAGCTAGAGTGAGGCATGGGAAGAGGACCAGGAGGTAGGTGGGAGGTGAAAGCAGCAGCTGAAGGGAAGCGTAAGGGAGGGGACTGCATCCAGATGGTACCTGGCTGTCACACAGGTGGGCCCTGCTCATAGAAGGGAATGAGTGAGGAGTTGCTGTGGTCATGTAAGTTGTCCTCCACAAAGCCTTATTTAACAGGGAGCCTGATGGACTTTGAGGGCCAAGGCTCAGGAAGCCGTGGAGCTGGAGACAGGGTAGAAGCGCCCCAGGGCCAGGATAGTGCTGGAAGCCACAGAGGCAGGCAATCAGGTGGTGTACAGAGATCTGTGTCTTTGGGGAAAGC
The DNA here is from genome assembly GCA_007922755.1 of Pedetes capensis. Lineage (NCBI taxonomy): Eukaryota > Metazoa > Chordata > Mammalia > Rodentia > Pedetidae > Pedetes > Pedetes capensis. The sequence goes on along the minus strand of VMDO01005741.1, from coordinate 66,296 downwards.
AGAGCGAGAGATGAGATCCCCAGGCACAAAGAGAAGAGACAGGAGATTTTTAGACATAAGCGCTGTCAAACATGGTACGGAAGGGCCAAGAGGTGGGAGGAAAAGTATCCATTTGATTTGGCAAAATGAGATGGCCAGTGACCTTCAGGAATTTTCACTGGGGGGAGGGGTAAAGCGGAGGAATTGGTGGGGGAGTGGAGCTAGCAAGGCAGTGAGGACAGCTCTTTGAAGGAGAGAGCAGCAGCTATAAGGAGAGGGTTGCGGGGCTGTTTTATGGTATTGAAAGGCTAAGGGAAGACAGCCACCTGGGAGGCTGAGGCAAATGATGGCGAGTTTGAGGCCAGCCTGGGCTACACAGCAGCAACAGCAATAATAACAAAAGAAAACAAAAGAAAAGATAGAAGGCTAAGGAGTGGAGTAGGGAAGGTACAGGAAAAAGAGTTCCAGGAACTCTGGGCCCTGGGTGGATGGGCTGAGGATTTGGGATTGGTCAAAGAGCAAAATCCACCCTCTCTGTGGCCTGAGGAAGGACGGGGTTGTCGACACATCCATAAGTGCTATGGGAAGAAACCATGCCATGAGACAGCCTGCCTCCACGGTGAGGCTACCTGCACGGAGTTCAGGCAGCTGGGATGGAAAAGGAGGCATAAGGGCCTGCAGTTTTGAAGGGGTTCCTGGCCTGACGGGGGTGCCCTGAGGTTTAGGCTGGAGCTAGATAGGTCTGAAAGGGCCCAGACTATGGATGCCAGTTCCATCAAAGAAAACTACCAGGATGCTGTGCGCAGTGGCACATGCCTGTAATCCAGTGACTCAGGAGGATGAGGCAGGAGGATGGCAGGTTTGAGGCAAGAGGCAGCCTGTGAAATTTAGCAAGACCCTGTTTTAAGATTAAAAATTTTTTTAAAAAGGTTGGGGGTGCGCCTTAGTGGTAGAACACTTTGAAAGCATGCGCGAGGTCCTGGGTTCGATTCCTCAGGTACCACAAAAATAAAAAATAAACTACAGGATGGCCAGCTACACTTGAATTTCATAGAGGCAACTAATAATTTCTTTCTTTCTTTCTTTCTTTTTCTTTCTTTTTTTTTTTTTTTTTTTTTTTGTGGTACTGGAGGTTGAACCCAGGGCCTCGAGTTTGCATGCTCTGCAAGTGCTGGACCACTGAGCAGCACCCCAGCCCGTTATTTCAGTTTTTGAGATAGGGTCTCCCTAAATTAGCACAGACTGCCTCTGGTCTCGAACTTGCAATCCTCCTGTCTCCGCCTCCCAAACCGCTGGGATTACAGGCGTCCACCACCGCGCCCAGCTAGAAGCAACTAATAATTTCTTAGTATACGTATATTCCACGTAATGTCTGGGATATGCTTGCACTAAAATTGTTGCTTATCTTAAATTCAAGTCCTGTAATTTACCCGGCAAGCCTAGCCTGGCATGGTAGGTGAGTAAGGGTTGGGGAGAGGATGGGGCAAGCAAGACCCCTCCTGGGTCCCAAGCCTGCAAAATGGGCAGCGGCGCCAGAGTGACCGGGTGTTGCGTGGGCACGAGGCTGCGGCCGCTGCCAGCGTCCACTCTGCGCCCGGCTCCTCCGAAAGTGTCCCGCCCCAGAACTTTGGTCTACCCCTGCGCGCCATGGTCTCGCCCTGAAGGCCCATCGATAACTCTGCGCTCGGCCCCGGCCTCTATCGACTCTCTCCGGCTCCCATCGTCATCCTGGACTAAGGCAGAGAGCCGAGCGCGTGTAAGGTACGGAGGCCGCGGGTCGAGGGCCAGGAATTGGTTGCTGGGTGGCGAGGAGGGCGCGGCCGGCGGAAGCAGGCCAGGGAGATGAAGCCAGGGCAGTCGGCGGAGCACACGAGAAGTGCAGGGGTCCGGCCAGCCAGCGCCCCCACCCATCGGCTCTGGCTGCTGCTCAGCTACGCATGCGCAGCGGCCGCACTCGATTCTCGCCGCTCCGCCAGCCCCTTGCACATGCGCGCCCCGCCCCTGCGGCAGACGGGGCCCTGCGCGCCTGCCCTCTGCTGGTTGCGGGCGGCGTGGCTAGACGCCAAGCTGGTGCAGGCCGCGGGGAGGAGCACGCGCCGCGAAGTGGTCCGTCGCCGGCTGTCAGCGCGTCCCTGACCCTGAGTCTCATTTCCCCTATCTTTAAAGTGGGAATGATAACATCTGCTTTTGAGCACCAAGTGGACCTGTTATCTACGAAGTGCACCGAGGGCATCCTAAGTATTTCACCCCTCTCTCCTCTCCAGATGCTCTGATTCTTGAACTTTGCTTATCAGCTCTAGGGGCCGTGCAGGCCTCATTCCTGACGGTTACACCATGAACACCTCCCCAGGCACAGTGGGCAGTGACCCGGTTATCTTGGCAACTGCAGGCTATGACCACACCGTGCGCTTCTGGCAGGCCCACAGCGGGATCTGCACACGCACGGTGCAGCACCAGGACTCCGTATCCTCGTCTGGGAGGTGGGCAGGGTGGCGCTGGGCGGGATACCCAGTGGAGACGATGGTACCTGAGGTGAGAAGGATCCAGCACCTAGGCCAGCTGGTGGAGGCATTCAAGGCCCGTGCCACCGGGCTCTCTTCTTGTCATCCTCCTTAACCCACCCAGCAGGTGAACGCACTGGAGATCACACCGGACCGCAGCATGATTGCTGCTGCAGGTACCTGTGATTCCTGACCTCTGACCCCTGACCTCTGGCAGGTCCACCTAGGCACAGTGTGCTTCAGTTCAGTCTGTGTCCCTAGGTTACCAGCACATCCGCATGTACGATCTCAACTCCAATAACCCCAATCCCGTTATCAGCTACGATGGAGTCAATAAGAACATTGCGTCTGTGGGCTTCCACGAGGACGGCCGCTGGATGTACACGGGTGGGGAGGACTGCACAGCCCGCATCTGGGACCTCAGGTGGGGGTGCTGGGCAGAGGGCCTGGCTGCTTGTGGGCAGTGGCGGGCCAGTCCCAGGGACTGTCTGCTGGCACATTCTCGCCAAGCAGAGGCTGAGCGTGGAGGGGGTGGGTGTGTGTGGGGGTGGTTCATGTGGCTGGATGCAGTAATTACCTCAAGGCTAGGGGCCAGCCTTCTGTTCCCTGCAGGTTGTCGCTGGTTTCAGACTGCTACCTGAAGGGAAGGGCCAAACTTCTCGAGCATTTCCCACATGGCAGCTCACATCAGCCACGGGAGGTGGGAAAATTGGCCTGGAAGCAGGTGTCTGGGAGGGTACCAGCAGCATGCGTGACCCGGCCCCCACAGGTCCCGGAACTTGCAGTGTCAGCGCATCTTCCAGGTGAATGCACCCATCAACTGTGTGTGCCTGCACCCCAACCAGGTGAGTGGTACTCATGGGGTGAACATCTGGGGGCTTTAGAGGCAGGGGTCCCACACCTCACCTTCCCTGTACCCCAGGCGGAGCTCATCGTGGGTGACCAGAGCGGTGCTATCCACATCTGGGACCTGAAGACAGACCACAACGAGCAGCTGATCCCTGAGCCTGAAGTCTCCATCACATCCGCCCACATCGACCCTGACGCCAGCTATATGGCAGCAGTCAACAGCACCGTGAGTCCTTGGGGTGGGTGCAGAGGCAGGGAAGGCTTAGCACCCAGCCCCTTATCCTCTGCAGATGGGCTGATTGCTGGGGCGTCCCTCAGGTCCCTCTCCTTCCTTCCCCACCTCCGATACACACTCAGCCTCCAGAGCTAGGAGCCTGAACACAACTGCTGGCATTCCTGGCCCCGTCCCTCCAGCAGGCCTGGCATCCGGCCGCCACGGTCTCTCCAGGCTGGACACTTGTGTCCTAGCCCAAGTCACCTTCCTTGCCCCGATGCTAACGTCCTCTCCGTGGCCTCCCTTCCTTCTTTTGTCCTGCTGTCATCTGCTCTCCCTCTGCCATGGGAGCATCTGCCTTACCGGCCAGACTGTACTATTCCCAAGAAGCTCCCGAGATGTCCCAGCTCCTGCCCATGGCCTGCAGGATGCCATGGTTTGGGCCCTGCTCTCCTCCCCAGCCTTATTTTCTCCCTTAATTTCACATAAATCCCAGTGCATCACTTGTGCCATCCCAGCCCACCGTCCTCCCAGCCTCGGTCTGCCACACTGCCTGGGTGCCCTCCCTTCCTCTCCTGCACATCCCCGTTGGCTGGTGGCATCCTCCAGCAAGGTGTGTAAGTCCTTAATTAGTGTGGCCCCTGCCAGTGGCTGGCTGAGCATGGTCCTTTGTTGGAGCCAGGCCTCTTAGGGGCCTCCTACAGGTAGGGTCAAAATGCCCACCTGCCCGCCCTTGCTCAAGTGCCTGTGCCCAGCTGGCCCCTGGGAGTAGGGGGCCCCTGGATCCAGGTCCAGCTCCCAGGGCATCCTCCTCTGAGGCTCTGGGTATTGAGTGACTGCCGCTCTACCATGCAGGGCAACTGCTATGTCTGGAATCTTACGGGGGGCATTGGTGATGAGGTGACCCAGCTCATCCCCAAGACCAAGATCCCAGCCCACACACGCTACGCCCTGCAGTGCCGCTTCAGCCCGGATTCCACGTGCGTGCAGGACCTGGCGGTGCGGGAGGGGATCTGCCTGTGGCTGGGGGCTTCATGGGGGAGCTACCTGGTGCATGGTAAGGGGGCACAGGGTGGGAGTAGCTGCTGTATGACACCCCCCTGTTCTACCCCAGGCTTCTTGCCACCTGCTCAGCCGACCAGACGTGCAAGATTTGGAGGACGTCCAACTTCTCCCTCATGACGGAGCTCAGCATCAAGAGCAGCAACCCTGGAGAGTCATCCCGCGGCTGGATGTGGGGCTGCGCCTTCTCAGGGGACTCCCAATACATTGTCACAGGTGAGCCCTGCCCCTGCCTCCCCACCCTGCCTGGGCCTCCGGAGGGACCAGTCACAGCTGCTGCTCTTCCTCTGCTTGGGCCAGCCTGGTCCTCAACTGCTGCCTGATTGCTCTCTAGCTTCGTCTGACAACCTGGCCCGGCTCTGGTGCGTGGAGACGGGAGAGATCAAGAGAGAGTATGGCGGCCACCAGAAAGCTGTTGTCTGCCTGGCCTTCAACGACAGCGTGCTGGGATAGCCTCTGCTTCTTGGGACTTCAGGCAGCCATCAGGCAGCTGGGACTGCGTGGGCCAGTGGCTCCCACTGGATGTCCCTGTACAGTGTCAAGTCAGAGAGAAACCCTCAGGCCAGGCTACCTGCTAGGCTGGTCCACCTTGAGGCCTTCTTAGTGCACTGCTGCTTCCAGGAGGCCCACTGAGCCAGGTGCGTGGCCTGGGAGAGCCTGTGCTATCTTTGAAGAGCCTGATGCCCCCCCCCCAAGTCCTGTTCCCCTTTCTCTCCATGCCCGTCAATGTCCAGGTCCTAAGGCCCCAGAGAACACCACCACGGCCAAGTGGAAGGGTTTATTAGTCACCCCCAGAAGCTGCTGTTTATGTTGCTGGCCTCTGGGGACAAGGGCTGGGCTGGGCTGGGTCAGGTGAAGGGCTTAGTCTGGGAGGTAATAAAAGCAGACGGACACACAGATGTTGCTTGGGAAGCAGATGTCGATGCATAGATAGATCAGCCGCTGTCTCTGGGGCCCTGGAGGAAGGGGTCTTGTGAATCCCCAGGGTTTCTACCTGGCTCGTAGAGTGTCAGCAGGAGCCACAGGCCCTCACAGAGCCTGCCCAACTCACCCTCCACTCGTTGGGCCCAGTAGATGGGAGTCTTCGCACAAAGGTGCTGCACTGAAGCCCCCACCTGGGTCGGGTCCACAGCACGGCTCCCGAGCACTGCCAGCAGCTCGTGGGCATGGTGGGTGTCCTGCCTGGGGATGTGGGACCCTTGGGCCTGTAGAAAGGCTCTGGTGGGCCACTGCCTGGGGCAGTGCCCTGCTCCTGGCTGTGTGGGCCTCCTCAGGCTACCCTCACCTGACGGCCCCGCCTGTTGCTCATAAGCAGCTGCAGCTAAGTGAAGATAGGGCTTTCTGTTCACTGAAACCAGAGCCCCGGCTGGTCCAGGCTGGGCTGCACACAGGCCCTTTTGTCCAGCCCCTGGCCTGGGAACCAAACCCAGCAGGGCTGCTTACCCTGGAAGTGTTCACCAGTAGCTGCAGGGTCTCCCAGTCTTGAGCCTCCATCAGGTGAAGGAAGCAGGCCCCATGCTTTGCAGGGCGGTAACAGATACAGCCCTGGGGAGGCAGGTGGGTGAGGCAGGGCCACCCCCACCCCTGAGGGCTGACCCCCCACCACGCCCACTCACACTCTGCCCATCAAACAGCACCACCCAGCTGCAGTTGCTCTGAGGTGGGGTCACTGTGATGGTCGCTGTGTTCTGGGCCGGGTCCACCAGCGTGGTTTGGTTGGCCCAGGGCACCTGGGGGCTTGGGAAGGTCAGTCGGAGCATCTGCAGGAATGGCTGGGAGTGAGAGGCTGGAGTTCAGATCTGCAGGCCCTGGGCTGCCACAGCATCTGAGCGGCTTCCGGCCCCCTGCCCCTGTCCTCCACCCCCCTGCTGCCAGCCTTGGTTTTAGCCTGGCCTGACTGGAGGGCCAGGCCCTTCCCGCTGTCTCTGGCTTGGGCCTGGGGAGGGGCTTACCTTGGTAGGGTTGTAAGTGAAGCCAAGAAACCCTGCAGCCACGACCCCTGCAGCAGCCAGTGCCAGCAGTAACAGCAGGAGCAGGCCTACAACTCTGCAGCCCCCATGGCAGGGCTTGGTCTTCTTCACCTGGGGACGTTACTGTCAGTGGGCCAGTCGGGCAAGCGCAGGGAAGGAAGGGGCTGGGGGGTGGGCAGTGGCACTCCTGTCCCCCATCTGGGGTGGCCCCAGTCCTTTTTCTGGGGGTGGTCAAGGCACTCACCTCAGCAGGCCCTGGCCTGGGGTGCTCGGTGTGGCTGCTCCCCTGCTCCATCTCCTGCTCCATCCTGCAGCCCCTGCTGACAATGTGCTGATTGTCTGCAGCCCCTTGGAGGCCTAGGGCCAGGGAGACTTCAGGATGCCTCTGATGAGCCAAACAACTGCCTCCTCCCTCCCGACCCCAATGCCTCCCAGCCAGTATCTGATATCCAGGTCAGAGCCAGGGCAGCCCCCTCCCCCTTGTGGGTGCCAGTCACCAGGCCTGGCTCTGGACACCTGGCCTGCACACTCAGGAGAGCATGGGGTCTGGGAGGGTGTGAGGGAGGCCAAAGGGGAGGGCAGAAGCAGTTGACTTGAGGACAGCCCAGGCCTGGCCAGGATGATTGTTTGGTTGGGGCAGATTTAATGTTTCCTACGGAGTTTCTGGGGCTGGGATTTAGCTCAGTTGGTAGAGCGCTGCGCTGCAGTCTCTGAGGTCCTGAGTTCAATTCCCAGCACCGCAAAAATGGGAGAAGTGCCTGGCGATCCACTCCCATGGCAATCCAGAAGCAGTCAGCCATTGAAAATCCTATGAGGGTCGCTATGAGTCGGACATAACTGGACAGCACCTAACAACAACAAGGAGTTTCTGGTGTCCCAGTTACCTCTGGACTTCCAGAGCTGGGCAGAGTCTGACATGCAGAGAGCCATCAATAAATCCCTTTTCAATGAACCATCAGTACAGGGTTGTGCACCCCCAGCTACTTACTAGGTCTCACCAACACCCCGATGGGGCTAGGGTTGTCTCACAGAACACATGTCTAGCACTAGGAAGGTTCCAGGACCTTGGACCATGGACAGGCAGCCTATTGCATGCCAACAATGGTTAGGTCAGCTTCATGTTCCCTCCAGCATGGTTTCCCTCTACCTCAATTCTGCTTGGGGCCCGGGGCCCTGGCCTGTCTCTAGCCCAGTGACCCGTGGTGGCTCAGCTATACACATGCCCATCAGCTTCACCCTGAGGCCTTGTGCTGCTCTGGTTTTGTGGTCTGCTTCCCTTGATTCTTCAGAACCTGTTCCTCTGAAGCAGGGTGAGACTGATATGATCCATGTTCCAGCTTTAGAAGGCTCTGAAATTGGAATCCTAGTCTGGCCTTCTCCTTTCCCACCCTGTGCCCAACCACAGCCAGAGAGCTGCAACCCGGGGGCTGCGCAAAGAAGAGGAAGGAAAGCCCAGTCAGTGCAGGTTTGAGAATTTAATGTGCATTTGGGTTCACACAGTGAAACTGGCTGGAGATGGGGCACAAACAAGCTTCTGGGGCACTGCTCAGCAGAAGACTGAGGCGTCGCTGGCTGCTGTACCTGCTGTGTGCTCCTGGTGTGGGTGACAACGCCCTGACAGGCCTGCTCAATATCCAGACCCACCTTGAGCCGACCTCGCAGAGCCAACGTCAGCACCACCAACCTCACAGGCATAGTCACCCTCATGTTGCCTTGTGGCAGCGTTCCAATGCCAGCTACTCCTGACCTCAGAACAACTGCAAGCATGGGACCCTTTATTGCTCCGAGAACTTGGTGAACAGGTGAAGCAGCACTGTGACCACTGGGCTGGGAGGGAAGCCACTGGGTGCAGGGCGAGGCCTGAGGAAGGAGTCGGCCAAAAGGAACAGCTTCCCAGGCTCTGCCCTGCGAGTGCTGCCCAGTCTGCTCAGCGGGCTGCTAAAGGTCAGCAGGCTGCTAAAGGTCAGCAGACCAAGGGAACAGGCTGAAAATGCCAGATGCTGCTGAGAACCCAACTGTCTGGTGAGCGGCCAGTCTTCTTGCTGACCACCAAGGGAATTCAGGACCAAGACAGGTGGCTTCATGGGCCACTGACATCTAAGCCCCACCCTGACCTGGGGTGACCTAGGGCACAGGAGGATAGGAAGAGACTGGAAGCTTTGTGAAAGGACTTCCTATTCTCAGGACACCTCTTTCCTCCCCCAACTCACAGGTGCACTGGGGGACAGAAAATCCTTGGCCAGCACATGCCTTTAGCCTTGCTGCTGGTTGCAGGGCATGAAGACTTCTTCAGTGGGATTTTCCCTAAGAGACAGAGCACAGCTATTAATCCACACACTTAAGGTTCAATTCCAACACTTGACAAAGCTGGTCACCAGTTTAAAAAAAAAAAAGGAACTTTTGGTACCAACGCTGCTCTGAACAATCTGTACAACAGCCCAGAGTTCAGCGAAGGCATCCACACCTGCTGGCCGCCCAGCCGACCATACACTGTCTGAGTCACCTGGGTTTAAATGCACACTTGAGACAGCTGAGGTTTAGCTGGACTGAGTTTACAGAACTGGGCAGCCTGTGTATGAGAAGCTGTAGCTCTGGGCATCTGAAACGGAACAGACACTCAATTGTGACATCAAAGTGGTTTTCAAGGAAGCAGGAGAGTGGGGGTAGACAGGGTGGCACCCCACACCCCAAGGACAGGGCGGCACCACCTGGGAGGAACCCTGGGACCCGGCAGCAAGCTCCTCTGCTGCATGACCACACCAGGGCCTTCTGGTTCAGTTGTACAAGTGTCTCACAACTGTCACCACAATCCATCCCTCCTCCTCTTTACCCATGAAGGGGCCATAATCCCTGAATCAATTTTTCAGTAAAATACATGACACACATCCCTAGACCTGCCTCAGACTCAGCAGGCCTGAGGCTACCTGAATCCTGGGCAGATGCTATGTCTGCCCCTGCTAACACATACAAAGCCCAGGACCCACCCCCAAAATGCCCTTCAAGCTTAAAAGTGCATCTTAAAATATAAGTATCTGTAAACAACGCTGCCCTCCCGAACGTTTACTTACGAGGTTAACAACTACTGCCTTTGCTTAACTCCGATCACAGTCCGCAGCCACCTAGCTGAGCCATGCCTAAGCCCCACCTATTAATCTGGGTAAGTGATTTTCAATGTTTTTTATTCCAGAGATTAAAGACACTAAGATCTTTAACCTTGAAGGACGGGCAAGAGGTCGGCTATGCTGTCAACATAGAAGTCAGGGACCATCTTCTTCTTAGACACGCAGTCACTTTCCTGATTACTCTTCACGTCCCCTAGAGTGGAGACGCCAGTGAGGGTCAGGATGGTCTTCAGGCCACAGGTGACGCCCAGAAGGATGTCGGTGTCCAGGCGGTCGCCCACCATGACGGTGCGCTCCGGGTTGATCCCGTACTCCTGGGACACGCAGTCGAAGATGAAGCGGCTGGGCTTCCCGATGATGTCGGCCTGGCGCTGGGCGGCCATCTCCACGGCTCGAACCAGACAGCCAGTACCTGCGGGGCGGAGGGAGGGAAGGGGACGCCGGGGTCAGAGGGCGGGCGGGGGCCGCCGCCGCTGATCCCCGGCCTCCCGCCCCGGGGCGCACGGACCCGCGATGAAACGGCCGTTCTCCAGCGGCAGCCGGTTGTCCATGTTGGTGCCCACGAGCAGGCAGCCGGGCTGCTGCAGGTAGCGCACGGCCTTGGTGAGCTTCATGTAGCTGAAGTGAGGGTCGAAGCCCACCACCACGGCGCCCACGTCGGGCTCCAGCGGCTCGGTCAGCCAGTCGCCGGGGCCGTCGCCGCGCAGCGGCTCTGGGCCCACGCCCACGCTGGCGACGCCCACGGCCTCCAGCTCAGCGGCCAGGGCCGGGCTGCCCAGCACGTACGCCTTAGGGGCCGGCGCGCCGGCTAGGCGCTGGCGCAGGTATAGCGCGGTGCAGTAGGCCGTGCCGAAGACCTCGAGGCCCGCGCCGGGCCCCGCCGGGCCGCCGAAGCCCAAGCGCCGCAGCTTCTCGGCGTAGGCCGTCCGCGTCTTGCTGCTGTTGTTGGTGATGAAGCCCAGGCGCTTGCCGCGGGCCCGCAACGCCCGCAGGGCCTCGGGCGCGCCGGGCACGGCCGTCTCGCCGCGCCACAGCACGCCGTCGCAGTCGAACAGCAGAGTGTCCACGTCGGCCAGCAGCGCCTGGGCCCGCTCGGCGCTCAGTCGCACGCAGCGGGCGTCGTCGCCGCCGGCCTCCGCCGCCGCCATAGCCGCCCACCGCCCGCCGCCACCGCCGCCGCCGCCGCCACCGGCCGCCGCCGCCGCCGCCACCAGCCGCTCCTCGCAGCCGCCCGCCGCAGCGCCCGCCCCGCCCCTGGAGCGCTCATTGGACCCCAGGCTGGCGCGCGCCGCCCATTGGTCACCGCTCTCGCCAATCCAAGACCGTCTCCCGCGCGCTGCGGAAACTCAGCGCCAACCGCCCCGGCCCAGGAGCGGGGACGCGGGCGTCCATTGGCTGCCGGGACCGGGTCCCGCTGACGATTGGCTGGCAGGAGGCCAACCGGCATTCGGGATAAAGCGCTTGCTGCAGAAAAGCTGCAGGCCGAAAGCGGCCCAGGACGTAAGGCAGCTGTTCATTGGAGGCCGCGGGGCAGCTCTTCCATTGGAGGCGGGTGGTCAGCCTAGGTGACGGAGGCCCATGGTCAAGTGACCCCGGGCCAGGTCGGCTCCTGATTGGCTGGCTTCTCTCGCGGTCTGCCGGACGGGGCTCTCCGCAGGAGCGCCGTGCGAGACGCAGCTGTCTGCCGGGCGTAGGAGTCACGTCTCCACTCCAGTGGGGCCGCGCGGGGCCAGTATCCTGGCCCTGGACACGTTCCGACACGGTGTCAGCGCGTAAGCTGAGTACCTTCCAGTTCTGGGAGCCAGCCCTGGACCTCTTTTCCCAACAGGCCTTGCGTCCTCACCTATGTTCCACACAAAAACGCTTTCACTGTACCTTGATGGTCCCGTGAAACAGTGATTGCCAAGCAGTGGGACTGGGATCTGGGGAGACATTGCCTAGAACATAGCACTTACCAGTTAACCTTTATTGAGGCATAACGTAAAGGGCATAAATCAAGTGTGCAGCTCAGTGGAATTTTTATGTAAGTTGTACATTGCCCTTGCACACGCAACCCAGACCAAATATGGAATATTTCCAGCACTCCAGGAAAGTCTCCTAATGTCATGACCCAGTCCATAGTGGATACCCTTTCTCCAATCATATTTCTGACTTCTTTCGTAGAGCCATGGCCTAAGTTGCCTTTTGTAGACCATCCTACGTCTACAGCCATACCACCCTGGCATCTGCTTCCATCAGATCTCGGAAGCTAAGCAGAGTCGTGCCTGGTTAGTTCTTGGGTGGGAGACCGCCTGGGAATACCGGGTGCTATAGGCTTGGCAGAAGGACTTGGCAGCCCATTCTTGAAATAATCAGCCATCAAAAACTACGAATAGCAGAGAAACACTGATGATAATGCTGGGCATGACACAGTATCAGGTAGTGTTTCATTTTGTTGTACATGTTGTTGTTGTTGTTGTTGTTAGGTGCCGGTCTCCCTAAATCAGACCCGACTTGACGGCACCTAACAACAGACCATCTTATAAACGAGATCAATCATATGATAAATACCTGACTGTGTCTTACTTCTTTGGCTCAACATAGTATCTGTGAAATCCATCCTTCTCAGCTTATTTTTTATTTAATTGTCCCATTGGCCATTGTGAAAATATACTACCATCACCATCACCACCACCCCTGCTGTTGCCCATTTGCCCACTGAGAGACATCTGTGTCATTTCCAGTTTGGGGCCATTGTCATAGTGCCCCCATTAATATTCTTGTTCCTACATACGAATCTGTGGACATATGTGCTCATTTCTCAGATACATATTTAGGGGTGGAAATGCTGGGTCATAGGGAAAGGATGCTATCAGAACAATAGTGGCTCCCAATTTGTGAGGGCCTACCTTGGGCCAGGCCATGCAGACCCCCAACTCCCAGTGTGTCAACCCCCTGCTCCTCTCTTGACCCCTGTTCTCCATAAAGTCTTCTCTTGGTGCACTCGGACTCCCAAACCCATCAGCCAAAGCCAGTGACCTCAGTTTCCTTAGAGTCCTGTTTGTTTATGTAACAGCCCATTTCTGTTGGTCTCTGCTGGCCTGGGAACCTGTAGAGGACACGGACCACAGCCCAGAAAGGCAGGGCCTGCAAAGTGTTCCTCCATGGAGCACCTCCTGCTCAGAAGGACACCTTTGTTGCTGAGTCTTCTTGTTTGGTTTTGGTGGTGAGCTGATCCTGAGAAGAGCTGCATTTGACAAAAAAGATCACAAACCCTGCTTTTACCACCCAGCAACGCCCAGTTGATTTGGTACGCTGGCCATAATGGGAAATTCTGTCTTTAACGTTCTTCCCTCCTCCACTCTCTGGATACTGGCTTCCTGCAGCCCCTTCATGACTCCACTGAGCCCTGAGGTTCTTCTGAAACACTGACAGTCACTCTCTCTGCTAAAAACCCTGTAGTGGTAAGTGAGGTGCAAGTAGAAAGTAGCTCCATCATTCCTCCAACCGAAAGCCAGTGTCGCTTCCTGTTTCTCATACATCCCAGCTCCTACTGAGCTAAAGGTCCCCAGTTTCCCAACTGGGCAGCAAAGCAATGGAGACAATCTCTGTTCAGTGCCCTTTCATTGGCAGAACTTCCACTCTCTGTTGAAGGACATGCTGCTCTCATGGGCCCTGTGTCTGTGCTCCATATTCCCTGGAGACTGCTCTTGCTGGAGGGAATCAGGTCTGACTTACCCAGGTCCCCTTGCATCTAGCATCTGGCTGGCCTGCAGAGAATAACTGAGCTAGCAGAGCAAGCCCTATGAGTTCCCAGCCAGGGTTAGAATCTTGGGTCTAGCCCTGGACAAGTATCCTGGCAGTTCACTGCTTCTGCTTTTTCATCTTCAAAATGGGGAAGATTGATATCTGAATTGAGTTAATCCAACAAAAAAACTTCAAGGAGCTTAAATATCACCTTATAAAAAATAAAGGAACCTGTAAGACTATTCAGAGCAGCACTATTCACACTAGCCAAAAAGGTGGAAACAACTCAAATGTGATGAATGAAAATATAAAATGGGGTCTATTCAATGTAATATTCAGGCATAAAAAGTAATGAAATCAGCTAGGCGTGGTGGTGCATGCCTGGGATCCCAGCACTCATCTAAAAAAATAAACAACAAACAGTAATGAAACACTGACATACACTGCAACATGGATGAATCTTGTAAACATGCCGAGTGAAAGAAGTCAGACACAAAATGTCACATATTGAACGATTCCATTTATATGATGTGCCCACAATAGGCAAATCCATAGAGAAAAAGTAGATTGGTCGTTAGCAAGGCTGGGAGGAGGGGAGAACGGGGAATGACTGCTCAATGGCTATAGATTTCCTTTTGGGATAATGAAAATGTTCTGCAACTAGATAGCGGCGACACGTGCTCAATGTACCGAGTTATTACTAATGGTAAATTTTATGTGTATTTATCACAATTTTAAAAATATGTAAATGGATAAAAGGCTTTGCAAAGCTGCATATGAGCCATCTCCGACTGGGGTTCTTCTCTCGTGACCGAGACAATTATCAAGGGTGATTCTAACACTCTAACGCTCGACAGGGCAAGAGGAGAATTGAGCACCTCATCCCTGGTCCAAGCTGGAGCCCTGTGCAGGTGCCATCTCGAGCTCAAATTCTGGCAGGTCGGCTTCTCGCAGGGTCTGCTCTGGAGCCCAGCCAGCTTGCGACATCTGGCGGGCCAGGTTCCACCTTCTTCTGGTTCTCAAATCCTGGTGCAGCAGCACCCCAAACCCAGGCCAGGTCTGGCCCAGCCACGGGTTCCTAGGGTCTGGACCCGCTCCAGACACGGCAAACCACGCCCACTCCCCGCGAACCCGCCCCCGTCCCGCCTCTCCGCCTATCAATCTGTTTCGCCGAAATCACGCCCTGCCCGCTTCCTGTCCGTCAAACTTACCCTGGTCCCGCCTCGCTTTCCTCTCGGCGTTCCTTCACGCTGACTTTGGTGCGGCCCGTTGTTATGACGACACGGTCGTAAATCCGCCATCTTCCTGCGGCGCGTTGCGACATGGAGGGCGCGATGGCAGTGCGGGTGACGGCCGCTCATACGGCAGAAGCCCGGGCCGAAGCCGGGCGGGAAGCGGGCGAGGGCGGGGTTGCGGCGGCGGCCTTGGCCCCCGGGTCCTTCCTCGGCCTCCCTGCGCCTTTCAGCGAGGAAGGTAATGCGGAGAGGCCGAGGCGGGGAGCCGGCGCGGCCGGGTGGGGGCGGCTCGCTTGCCCTGACGGAGCCCAGAGACCGGAGCCGCGGGCGCGCAGACCCTCCGCGACCCGGCCTTCTCGCGGGCGTGCGCGACACTCCGGGGCCTCCCTGAAGGGCGCCCACCGCCCTCTGGGCCCCGGTGCGCACTCGCGGCTGCTCTGAAGGCGTCCGGGCCTCGAGCACTGAGCAGACGCACATCAGCGCCACCGGCTGTGCTTCCAATGTTCGCCGGCCCTCGGCCCCTCCCGCCGCGCCCGGTGGGGCGCGGGACCCCAGGCCGGGGCGGGGCTAGATGCAGGGGGCGGGGCCTCGGCCTCCGCCAGCTCCGGGCAGGACGTGGGGAGGTAGCTGAGACTCATCTCGCGTACGGGGTGGAGCTGCGGCTCCACGAAGTATCGAGCACTCGACCTGCAACGACGATCACAGTCCTTAAATCAGGCCTGGGAGGCGGGGGTCACTGTGCCTGCTTCCGTTTTAGAGATGAGAATAATTGAGGTTGTGGGTGCAGAAGTGGCCGGGACACCCATCTCGTTAGTGATACGGACCAGATTGGACCCAGGACTGTGTAGCTCTTCAGCTCAGCCCTTTTAATTTCGGGGTTCTGCTGCCTCCTGGGAGGATGTTGAGAATCCGCGCTGTGTGTGTGTGTAAATACAAAGCTCTGGGGATGGTGCTGAACACGGAGGGCTCGTTGACGGGGCGTCGGTGGCGATTGCACTTGGTTCCCTGAGCTTGTCTGATCAGGCTGTAGTTTGGAGCAGGCGGGAAGAGGGCTGGCTGGTGATACTGGGGTCGGGGCGCTCATGTCTTTGTCCCCACAGGAATCATCGTTTTTGTACATACCTCTCCTGCCTCCTACTCCAGGGTGCAGAGGGGCAGTGCCAGTCTAAGAGGGCCTCTTCGGAGGTTGCTAGGCCTGTGGCCTCCGCTCTGTGTGAAGTGGTCTGGGCTTGTCCCTTTCTGAAGTAGAGACTCCTTCAGTGGCAATACCCTGGTGCTGAGTAAGGCTCTCAGTGAGTGGGTGGGAAGGTTAAGAGACTGACAGGGACCTCCATGCTTGGTTTGTCACTGTGAGCCATCCACAGGGGACCCTCTGTCAGGTGGCCTGTGGGTAAGTCATAGCTTTGGTTTGGAGTTTTATTTGCTTATTAATTCAATGGTCATTGACCACTCCTCCCAGGTACCAGGCCTAGGTTTGACCTTAATGTGGGACAAGTGTGAGGTGGTGGGAACTGGGAGACTTTTATGGAAGCGGGGCTTCTGGGTAGGTGCACAGGTCCAACTGGGGGACCTTGGCCCTCAAGTCATTGTTCCAGGATGGGGATAGTCATCTGTTTTCCCAGGGTGCTGGCAGGATTTGGTGATGTTTGCAGTGACGTACCCATCACACAGTAGGGACTCTGAGCGAGAAGTGTCTCCTAATGGTCGTGGGACAGGTTCAATGACGGCGAGGGGCTCAAGTGTGGTGGCCCTAGGGTGTGGGATCTGGAATGCTCTTCCCTTGGCTTCTACATCTGAGCAGGGGTGCTGCCCAGTGGGGACCAATGAACTATCAATTCAGGGAGACAAGAGTAGTCAAGGGCTGGAGATTTAGCTCAGTGATAGATTGTGCTTAGCATACACAAGCCCAGGGTTTCATCCCCAGCACCAGACACAAAAGTAGTAAGGAGTGGGGCCCAGTGGCTCACGCTGTAATCCCAGTGACTCAGGAAGCAGAGGCAGGAGGATTGCAAGTCTGAGGCCAGAGGCAGGCTGTACAACTTAGACCTTGTCTCAAATAAAAAGTAAAAAATAGGCTGGGAGGATGGCTCAGTGGTAGAGCAGTTGCAACGCTTGGTGAAGCTGTGAGTTCAACCTCCCAGTACTGGGAAAAAAAAAAAAGTTGTCGGGGTGAGGGCTCGGTGTTTCCCAAAGGCTGGTCCCTTAATCAGAGCCTAATGTGCATCAGCCCAGAATGCCTCTCTTGTGCCCTCCACACAGGCATCAGGGCAGGCCACTTTACAGAGGAGGAAACCACTTAGAAATGATCAAGGGTGAGGTCAATCCTTAGCAGCAGTTTTTTCCTCCTTATGGTGCTGGAGATAGAACCCAGAGCCTTGTGCATCCTGGGCAAGCACTCTACCACTGCGCTATGTCCTCAGCCCCAAACAGTCTTAAATCTTGGTCCTCTAGTGTCCTCAGACTGGCTTGGTCAGGTCCCTTTGCTTCTCTGCCCCTGCTGGGCCTCTTCTCTCATCACTGAAGTGAGGGCTTTGGATATGACTGCCTCATTGGATCCTTACAGACTAAATGTGTGGTCAGGGAACCACCCTAAGGTGCTTGTCTCTCTGGGGTGGGCCTCCCAAGGCTGGGAGCTGCACCCTAGCATTCCTTAGCCTTATGTTCCCTGCCGCCTCTTGGAGGGCTGAGGCAGGTGCCCTGCTTTTGATGCCACCCTTGCATGAGTCTGGTCTGGGACTGGAGGCCAGGCCCCTGACAGCAGGCTCCTTGCAGATGAGGACGATGTGCACAGATGCGGCCGCTGCCAGGCGGAGTTTACTGCCTTGGAGGACTTCGTTCAGCACAAGATTCAGAAGGCCTGCCAGCGGGCCCCGCCAGAGGCCCTGCCTGACATGCCTGCTGCCACTGCATTGCTGGACCAGGAGGTGAGCCCCTGCCCCACTGCTGCCACCTGTTTTCCCTCCTGGGCTTGTCTGACTGGAGATGGGAGGCAGAGCGTGAGGATAGACCTGTGCGGCTGGTTCCTCATGCCGAGTGGGCGGGCAGATGCAGACATCTGGCTGTGGGTGACAAGGCTCCACTAGGAGCCTGGCAATGCTCTGGGCTTTCCTGGATGGCTGGGGTGACCCGGCCTTCCGCAGAGCTGGCACCATTGTGGGGCCAGGGTCTCTCCTAGCTTGAGGTGGCACGGTGGCTTCTGTCCATGTGGTTTGTCTCCTGTACATGGTTTCTAAGGATCCCACAAGTGAAGCAGGGCTCCCTCAGTCCTGGCACGTTCTCATAAAAATGGCCCACTGGGCCGAGCCCCTGTGATGTGCTTGGGGCTGTACCCACACAGTCTTCCTAAATTCCACAGCCCCCCACTAGGTGGGAGCACAGCTCGTCCTCACTGGGCACTACCACGCAGGGAGTCTCAGGGAGACTCCGGGAGACTCTGAGGCCTCAGGGCACCTGGGGAGAGTGGTCCAGATGATCTAGGTCAGCTCCCTCCAACCCTGAAGGTGTCCTCTCTCTCTCCAGGGAGGGCCCTTTCCTCTGACCCCCTGCCTGGGGCTGGGGTGGGTGCTGTAGCCAGCCAGCTTCACATCAGAGTTACCAGTCCCTTCCTGCTGTGCCTGGTGCTATGTATCTAGGCTGTGGTGGCCAGAAGCCTTCGAGTGTTGGGACCAGAGCTGGGGTTTGTGGGAGATGAAAGGAACCCCCAGCATAGGCCTTCCGCAGGCTGTGGGCCAGGCTTTGGTCCCCAAGCCCTGTCCACAGCTTTCCACCAGGGCAGCCACAGAGGCACTCCCTCTCCCTGACCCTGTTGGCAGGTGGTGCCGGCAGCCGCAGGCCCAGAGGAGCCCATCACTGTGGCCCACATCGTTGTCGAGGCCCCCTCCCTGGCAGCAGACATCAGCCACACTCCTGACCTTGTCGGTAAGCCGGCTGACCATGGGTGGCTCTCTTTCTGAGGTGGTGCTGATGGATAGCCGTCTGTTGTCCGGGCTGGAGGATGGTGGTCCTCTGCTGGCCACACCTTCTACTCCTGAGGGCAGGGCCTGCAAGAGGAGGACACAGGAGCCACCAGGCTCTGTTGGGAAAGGGAGCTGGGGCATTCTTCACTGTGTCCACAGTGGCCTTCGCAGGCACTGAGGAGTCTTCAGTTTGTGCACCATCATCAGCTGGCCTGTCTTTCTTGCATGCTTTCCCAGGCTGCCTCTGCCTGCTCCTCCCCAAGTGTCCCCTACTTCTATGCCGCCCACCTGGATCCTGCTTCCTGTCCCTAGTCAGCACCCACCAGGTGTACCTCTCCATGGTCTCCTTAATCCAGCATTTGACTTTGGCGTGGGGTGGACGGGGCACCCCTACTGCTGCAGGGCCTTGGCTGGCACCCCCAGTGCTGGCTGACGTGGGCGTGGAGATTCCTGCCCTGACGCTTACCTGGCTTTTATGAGCGTATGCCAAGCCTCTTTGGTGGCTGTGTTTTAAACTTAAATGCCTCTGGTGATGTTCACTTAAAGGGGAAGGGGGTGTTGAGAGGTCTGGACTGGGTCAAGCACTCATTAATTGGAGGCTGCTGAGTGTACATGGGGACATTTAGAGAGCAGCCGGGGCAGCCATAGGGAGCCCTGGGTGTGCAGATGCCAGGAGGGCAACAAGATTGGCCCAGTGTGGTGGGACATTGGGAAGGGAGTGCCTGCTGGGAGAGGCCCAGGGAGGTGGGCGAGTAGGCAGCTAGACAGGAACTGGGTTTGGGCAGCAGGTAAAACTTGATCTCGGAAGCTGTGGGGCCCGGCCAGGGTAGGAAGAGGGAGGATTCGGGAGCGTCTGGCCTTTGGCGTGGGAAGCAGGTTGTCCTCCCAAGGGAGGTGGCTGGGACACCTGTGCTGGTCTCCACCACCTTCTCCGATGTCCCTGCAGTAGAGACTTATTTGGTGCCACTTAGGCTTAAGAATGCAATCTAGTGGGGTAGGGCTGCAGCCTGGTCCAGAGTTGGTTTCTGAGGTGAGAGGTGTCATTTGAGAAAACAAGTTCCCTGGATTCTAGCGCATGTCCAGGCTTGGCCTTTGGTCAGCCAGGCCCTGTTCCACCCACTCCAGTAGTTCCAGGCCTCTGCAGGGCATAGCAGCCCCTGCTCGTACTTCAGGGCCCCTCTCTGGGCTCCCTGTGCCTCTCCTGCGCCCTTGAGATTTGCCCCTTTGCAGGCATCTTGGGTGGGCAGAACCAAGTGCCACCGGCATCCCTATTGGCCTCGGGTGAAGAAAAGGGAGTGAGAGGCTAGGCTGGGTGGGGGTGGCTCTCGTAGGGGCAAGGCTTGGTCATCAGGGGCTACATGGAGTGGCTGGGACCCTCTCCAGGCCCTACTCCTCCTGCCCTGGACCCAGACCCATGTTTCCTCTGGGGCTGGTACAGCTGGGCTCCTCGGCTGTCAAGTCTGTTCTCCGAGAGTGTGGCAGATGGGTGGCAAAAATGTGGCCAAAGGTGCTCTTAATTGTTACTGAGTCACAGCACTTCCATTCTGTTTCCAGAGAATGGCCTGTCAAAACAAGAGGCCAGTGGGTGGGAGTGGCTCAGATGTGGCTTCACAGCTGGTTCTCACTTGTCGCTTTGATGAGCAGAAAATGAGAAGGGTGTTTGCAGCATAGTTTCGCACGTTGTCAGATTTCCTCAGTACCCCAGGAGAAGTGAACGAGTCCAGCTTCCTTCCCTCAGGCCATCCTAGGTATCTGGAGACTTTTCATACCCTCCCAGGCCTGGCATCCCCAGCCTGTCTTGGGACAGGGTTCTGGCTGGGCCTGCCTGCCTACCCGCCAGAGCCCAGCCAGCAGGTGACCCCTGAGGCATCGCCTCTGTACACTGGCAGCACAGGGAGGTGGACTGGCTTTCTTGCTGTCTGGTCCCTGGGCTCCCTGTCCCAATGACCCAAGCATCATCTTGATTTAGGGATGGGCTGTGTGTATTCACAATGGGCACGTGCTCGGGTCCTTGGAGCGCCTGGCACGCAGCTCTGTGGAGTTGGAGGGCTGTCTCCACGCTGTCAGGCTGACGTCAGCCCAAGTGGTTCTCTAGCTGCCCTCAGGGGACTCCAAGTAGATTTCCCTCAGGCCAGGTTGGATCCAGGACTTGGTGCCAAGCAGCTGTCCCACGTGCTGGGCCGGGGAGTGGTTCCGAGAGTTCCCTGGCTGCCAGTGGCCTCCCTTGCAGGGATCCACGTGGCAGGGCTGGTAGTGGGTCCTGAGGCTGATGTTGATCTGTCTCTTCTCAGGCAGCGGGCACATCAAAGAGGTCATTGTGGCCGCAGAGGCAGAGCCAGGAGATGGGGAGATGGCAGAGCCTCCAAGCAGCCCCAACCACCAGGGCCTCAGGCTCGCTACTGAGGCTGACCAGGCCCAGGTGAAGATGCTGGTGAACAAGGACGGCCGCTACGTGTGCCTGCTGTGCCACAAGACCTTCAAGACGGTGAGTCCCCGGGCTGAGTGCCGGCCAGGCCCCTGCTCCTGCCCAGGAGGGGCCCTGAGCCTCGTTGCCCTCCCCCGCAGGGCAGCATCCTCAAGGCCCACATGGTCACCCACAGCAGCCGCAGGGACCACGAGTGCAAGCTCTGCGGGGCCTCCTTTCGGACCAAGGGCTCGCTCATCCGGCACCACCGGCGGCACACGGGTGAGCGCCCATCTTCAGGCCCTGGTGAAGGGGCACGGGCTCTGTCCTGCCTCTCCCCTCATCACAGGCCATTGTGTCTGTTTCTGCACCCGGGGGCCAACTCCGTTCTCTCCTCAGACGAGCGCCCATACAAGTGCACGAAGTGTGGGAAGAGCTTCCGGGAGTCAGGCGCACTGACCCGGCACCTTAAGTCTCTCACCCCGTGCACAGAGAAGATCCGCTTCAGCATGAGCAAGGACGTGGTTATGGGCAAAGAGGACTTGCCTGCAGGTCAGCGTGGTGGGGAGGCTGCCTGGGTTCCTGGGGCTGCTGGCCAGGTGCCCTGACTGTAGGGTTTGCTGAGGACTCACTTGCCTTTGCCTTAAAGGGTCAGGCACCTCCCCCGTGGGGACAATCACATCATCTGTGACAGGCGAGCCCATGGAAACATCTCCCGTGATTCATCTGGTCACAGATGCCAAGGGCACTGTCATTCACGAAGTCCATGTCCAGATGCAGGAGCTGCCCCTGGGCATGAAAACCCTGGCCCCAGAGGTAGGGTCTGCTTTGCTGCCCACTTGGTGCCAGACTGAGTTCAGCCACAGGCCCCTGAGCACCAGGCCTTCCCCTGGGAGCTCAGCCTGGCTGCAGGGGGATGGAAGTGCTCCTTAGCAAATGGCATGCTAGAAGGCAGGGAAGGGGCAAGGGGAAGTGAACTGGGGCCCAGGTGGGGTGGGGAGGGCTGGGCTGCACCCACCGAGAGCAGAGGCAGCTGGTCATGCCCTGTGGGGTGGCTGAGTGGGAGTGCCCTGTGCCGGGCTGCCTGGCCAGCCTGCCTTCCTGTCTCCCCTGCAGCCCCCGGGTCCCGAGGAGCTTCCTTGTGCTGGTGAGGGCAGCCGCGAGAACCTGCTGCACCAGGCTATGCAGAACTCTGGCATTGTGCTAGAGCGGGCCGCTGGGGAAGAAGGTGCCCTGGAAGCAGTCCCTCCCTCTGGGTCTGGTCCCCACCCCCTGGGAGACGGACCTCCGGAACTGCCGCTGCTGGATGGGGAGCAAATGGAGACAGTAGGTATCCGTGCTGCTGCCGTGCTACTTCCAGGGGCTGGGCCTGCTTCCCACCTCAGCCTGGGCTGTGGCCTCCCTGGGCTCCCTGCAGCAGAAAGCAGCATTGCTTTCTGCAGTGCATTTGTCCACTGGTCTGTTTACCACCTTCTGTGGGGCCACGAGGGAGCCTGCAGGGGTGGGGAGCTGGGTCTTTGGTATTGCTGAGGCACAGCCCGCAGTGGGTGCTGGAGGCCTGCTGTGATCCTCCAGCAGGTGGCCAGCGAGGCCTCGGCTGTGCCCAGGACTCACCCTTGCCCTCAGTGCAGTGAGACCTTTCCGACAGCAGCCACCCTGGAGGCCCACAAGAGAGGCCATGCAGGTGCGTGGCAGGAGGGTGGAGAGACCCATGGGTGGCGAGGCATTGGGCAGGCATCAGGTGACCAGATGGGCTGTGGGTGGTGGCCCTGGTCTGATAGTGCGTGTGGCTGCAGGGCCAAGGCCGTTCACCTGTACACAGTGTGGCAAAGCTTTCCCCAAGGCCTACCTCCTCAAGAAGCACCAGGAGGTCCACGTGCACGAGCGCCGTTTCCGCTGCGGGGATTGTGGGAAGCTTTACAAGACCATCGCCCACGTGCGTGGCCACCGGCGTGTCCACTCAGATGAGCGGCCCTTCCCTTGTCCCCAGTGTGGCAAGCGCTACAAGACCAAGGTGGGCCTCTGGTGCCTGACGCCATCCTCTGCTCCCCAGCCCCTGTGGGCTGGCTGTGCCTCATGTCCCTTGCCTGCCCTCTCTCCTTGCCCTGGTCTGCTCAGTCTTGGTCCCTTGCTCAGACCCAGGGCTGGAGGCCAGAGCTGTGATCTCGTGGCTGAGGCCAGGCTGGGTCTCCACAGAACGCCCAGCAGGTGCACTTCCGGACACACCTGGAGGAGAAGCCACACGTTTGCCAGTTCTGCAGCCGAGGCTTCCGGGAGAAGGGCTCCCTGGTGCGGCATGTCCGGCACCACACAGGCGAGAAGCCCTTCAAGTGCTACAAGTGCGGCCGCGGCTTCGCTGAGCACGGCACGCTGAATCGGCACCTGCGCACCAAAGGTCTGGGCAGCAGGTGGTGGGAGGGTGGAGGGCCAGGGTCGCCTGGGCCTGACTGAGCTCCCCCACCGGCAGGGGGCTGCCTGGAAGTAGAGGAGCTGCTGGTGTCCGAGGACAGCCCCTCGGCAGCTGCCACCGTGCTGGCAGAGGACCCCCACACTGTGCTGGTGGAGTTCTCGTCCGTTGTGGCCGATACCCAGGAGTATATCATTGAGGTGGGGGTGGGGGTGGGGGTGGGGGTGGGGGTGGGTGTGGGTCTGGCTAGCCCAGGCTGACCTCTGACCGTCTGCCCAGGCCACTGCAGATGACACAGAGACCAATGAAGCCACGGAGATCATTGAGGGCACCCAGACAGAGGTGAGGGGCTGGGTTGGGGGTGGGAGGGCCACCTGGCTGCTGAGGGCGGCCTGGGGCTGAGCTGTGGCCTCTGCAGGTGGACAGCCACATCATGAAGGTGGTACAGCAGATCGTGCACCAGGCCAGTGCTGGGCACCAGATCATCGTACAGAATGTCACCATGGACCAGGAGGCGGCGCTGGGCTCGGAGACGACCTCTACGGACACCATCACCATCGCCACTCCTGAGAGCCTGACAGAACAGGTGGCCATGACACTGGCCTCGGCCATCAGTGAGGGCACTGTGCTCGCAGCCCGAGCAGGCACAAACAGCACTGAACAGGCCACAGTGACCATGGTGTCATCAGAGGACATCGAAATCCTTGAGCATGGAGGCGAGCTGGTCATTGCCTCACCGGAGGGCCAGCTTGAGGTTCAGACAGTCATTGTGTAGCATGGGGGGCTGGGAGTCCTGGCTGGCTGGGCAGGGGAAGGACCCTGAGCGCCTGCCCATGCCTGCCGAGGAGATGGCCCGGAACGTCAGGTGTCCAGAGGAGAGGGGAGTGTGAATACATGAAAGTTTTTTGTTGCTTTACAATAAAACATGAAAACCTGCAGCTTGTGATGTCGCGGCAGTGGCAGCCTCTGAGGCTGGCGCCACTGCCTTCTCAGGTGCCCCTGGTGGCACCTGTCTGCTCCAGCCACCCTCTAGACTCATGCACCTGGCCACTAGCCCAGGCCCTGGTGGCACCTCAGCGGCATGTGGGTGTCTCCGGCATGTTGACAGGCAGCCTCGCTGCTGCCTATCCGGCTGGAGCTGTGACTCCAGCTTCCCCAGGCCCGCCAGGGTGTGTGGGGGGAGATGGGTGCTGTGTCCCAGCCTCCCATCCTGAGGCTGAGGGGCCTCAGCTTTCTACCCTGAGGTGAGGACAGGTGTCAGATGAGGAGCTGATGTCTGGCCTTGATGGAGCTGGTCTTTCCCTATTAGTCCACCCTTTTCCCTGAGGGGATGTTGCTCAAGGAGGCAGATTCCAGGTGACCTTATTTCTCCAGGAGATGGAGACAAGAGCAAGGCTTGCTGTGGGTGTGGCAGCCCTTCTATGGCATCCCTGAGGCTGTTATGGGGATCCCTTGGCCTCCTTGGTCTCTGGGGACTGGAACCTGGACTTAACAGCATCACTCCCAGATGGGCGGGGCCTAGTCAGCCCTGCCTAGCCCCTCCCTGGACCAGGGCCTCAAATACCTGGTGGTGGTTTGGCCAGAGTTGCTGTGGAACCGAGATTGGGCAGTTTGATCTGGACCCTGGATCCACACTGGCTCAGGCCCCTTGAGCCTCTGACTGCCTCATCCACATCCCAGGTAATGTAGCTGGGTTGAGCTCTGGGCTGGATAGGAACGGGACGTCTCCATCTGGGCGCCAGTTACCCTTACATTGGAGACTGGGCCGGGCAGAGAGCCCAGGGTGACACTCTGGCAGCTGGAGGGGGGCAGGGGTAGAGTATGCCTTGGAGCAGGCCAGCACTGGTCAGCAGACTGGCGGGCTGGGGCGGGGGTGTGGGCCGGTGTGTTACTCCCGGGCTGCGCCTGTCCCTCCCAGACCAACTGCTCTGCCATGGGCGGGCTCCGGGCCCTGCTGGTGGTGCTCTGGGCACTGGGGGCTGGAGGGGCCACAGCGCTGCGCATTGGAGCCTTCAACATCCAGAGCTTTGGGGACAACAAAGCGTTGGACTCAGCCTGCTGCAGCATCATAGCGCAGGTGAGGCCCGGGACGTGGGTGGAGCCGCAGCTGGGCTGCGTGGGTGACTCAGCTGCGCGCGACAATGCATCTGCCGGTTCCTCTTCCAGATCTTGGCTGGCTACGATGTCATGCTGGTTCAGGAGGTGCGCGACTCGGACCTGAGCGCAGTGTCCACACTCATGGAGCAAATTAACAGGTGTGGCAGGCTGGGCCCCCGCGCGGCGCCCCTGTGTCCTCCACGTAGGCTCGGCGCCTTGACCCAGGGCCGGGTGCCTCTCTCTCCAGCATGTCCAGGCACGAGTACAGCTTCGTGAGCAGCGAGCCCCTGGGTCGAGAGCAGTACAAAGAAATGTACCTGTTCGTCTACAGGTGAGGGGCGGGCTAAAAGGAGGGGAGCACGGGCCCGAGGCGGCCGGCTCAGGGGCCCTCGGTCCTCTGTCCCCAGGACGGACGCGATGTCGGTCGTGGACACATACCAGTATCCGGACCCCGAGGACGCCTTCAGCCGCGAGCCTTTCGTGGTCAAGTTCTCGGTTCCCGGCTGCGGTAAGGCTGGCCCCGCCCCTCCCAGCTTGACCCGCCCCAGGCACCGCCCCTTCAGCGCGTCCCACCCCTCACACCACCCGGGTCCCGGCAGCTGCGGAGGAGCTGGTGCTGATCCCGCTGCACGCGGCGCCGCACCAGGCCGTGGCCGAGATCGACGCCCTCTACGATGTGTACCTGGACGTGATCGACAAGTGGGGCACCAGCGTAAGTCCCCGCCACGCCACCATGTCCCAGGTCCCGCAGGCGCGATCGGCGCTTCAGGCCTCTGGGCTCGGTTCTGATGGGCTGGCTCCCCTGCGTGCCCGCAGGACATGCTCTTCCTGGGCGACTTCAACGCTGACTGCAGCTACGTCCGGCCTCAAGACTGGGAGGCCATCCGCCTGCGCAGCAGCGAAGTCTTCAAGTGGCTTATCCCGGACAGCGCAGACACCACTGTGGGCAGCTCTGACTGTGCCTACGACCGCATCGTGGTCTGTGGCGCCCGCCTGCGCAGGAGCCTGAAGCCCAAGTCGGCAGCTGTGCACGACTTCCGGGAGGAATTCAGCCTGGACCAGTCACAGGCCAGTGTGGGGCCGGGTGGTTAACAGTGACAGTTTACACCTGGTGCTCCTCCCCTGCAAGGGGGGGTACAGCCAAAGATCCCTAGAGGCTCAGCTCCACCACTAGGGGTCGTCTGCCTGTCCAGCCCTGGCCTTGCTCACATGGGGACCTGTGGGGCCCATACACCCTGGCCCAGTACCACTTGCCCTATCCTCTGCCCCACCTGGGCAGGATCACTGAGACTCCACCCCTCTCCTTCCAGGCTCTTGCCATCAGTGACCATTTTCCAGTGGAAGTGACCCTCAAGTCCCACTGACAGCCATGGCCTGGCTGGGGCACGCCACTGCACACTTGGGTGGCAAGGAACGGCCCACAAGTGGTACATTCGGAGTGGCAGGCCACTCCCTACCCCCAGGGAGGACACAGGGCAGCTCAGCTGGGTGTAGACAAATGACCACGGCCACATCGCAAGCCTCCTCAGAGCCTCAGTTTCCCCATCTGTAAGGTGGGCTAGCCACCTACCTGGCAGGGTGGTTGTGAGGAGTCTCCAGGAAGGGCATTTGGCACAGTGCCTGGCACAGGTCTGTGCTTAGTGAACAAGCTCCTCTTGGCCAGGACCTCACACAGGTTGGCTCAGAGGCCTCTGTCCTTTCTGAGGACCCAGCCCTTCTGGGGTGCAAGCCTCGGTCCTATACCCCAGTGGGTCCGTTTCCCAGCCCCCTGAGGGAACAGACACACTCACAGCCTGTTATCCCAGGTCCTGGTGGGAAGTGGCTGCCTCTAGCCTATGCCAGCCTGGAAGGCAGCTCAGGGACGCTCCCTGTCCTTCCTTTGTGCAAACTGCAAATGCTTCCAAGAGCCTGCCCATGGGTGCAGCTGGCACAGTAATAGCTCCCCTTGCCCTTGTGGACCTCAGAACCGGCCAAAGCCCAAGCCACTGCCAGGGACCCTCAGGCACCCATCTGAATCAGAGGCCCTGAATCACCCTCACTGCAGGGCAGATCAGGGAGGTCAGCTCCTGGGGGACTTTCGGGGAGCCCTCAGCATGGACAGGCTGCTCCAACTTCTCCCAGGCCAAGCAGGTTTCTCAGGGTGAAGATCCTGCCTAGAAGTGGGGCGCGGTGGCTCACACTGTAATCTCAGCAACTGGGGAGGCAGCAGCAGGAGGACCACGAGTTTGAGGCCAGAGGCATCTTGCATAACTTAACAAGATCTCAATTCAAAAAAATAAATAAAAAATGGGCTGAGGGTGCCCCCCAGTGGTAGAGCACTTGCAAGGTATGTGCATGGCTAGGGTTCAATCCCCAAGTACTACCAAACAAACACCAGAATAAAACAAACAAACCACCAGGTCCTGCTTAGGGTCCACAACACCCTGCTAGTATAGAGCTCTTCAGCAGTGATTTCCTGCAGAGTTGCCTGCCTCGGGGCCTAGGTGGGCAAGGACTTGCTGGAGGCTTCGTGCCCAGGTGAGCTGTTCTCTTAGGAAGAGGAACCAGAAGATCTGTGGGCACGGGGCCCTGAGAGGTCTCTAGTTTATGCAGTGCCTCCTCTGTGGCAGGATTTGGGAACTGGCCTGAACCAGTGGGAAGAATTCCTTCAGTGGGAGGAATAACCTTTGTTTGGAGACCCAGAGAAGTTTGGTTCTGTTTTGTTTGTTTTTGTTTTTTCCAGTGCTGGGGATCAAAATCCAGGCCTCATACCTGCATCTATTGATGCTCAGGGGAGCTACATCACCAGTCTATAAGTTCAGTTTTGGCAAACATCTTTTTAGAGATTCAGGACCTTGGCAACACGCGGACCTAGGAACAGGCAATGCTCTGCTTGACCCTCCAGACTCCCTGTTCCTCTGTAGGTGCTGCTCCCTCCCTCTACATGAACACATGTGGTAGCCAAAGAGCTTTTCTCTGGGGGGTTCTAGGGCCTGAGACTACCTGAGGACCTTATTTACAATTCTGCATTAGGAAAGGGGACACTCGATGTGATCTTGTACAGGCCCAGAATGGCCCTCCTTCCAGCCAGCTGCAAAGTCCAGATGCTGCCCTTCAGGCCCCTTTGCCCCTGAGGCAGAAAGGTGCTTGTGGATAGTGGGGTAGCCCTGGGACATGGGGTGCCAAGGAACAGGATCTCAGATCAGGAAAACAGCTGAGAGGACTTTTCAGTTAAAATACCGTGTTTAAAATCCCACTGGGACCAGCAGGGACCCCAGAGGCACATGGGGCTGGAAGTCTGCCGGCGGCCGCTTAGCCTTTCTTTT
This sequence comes from Pedetes capensis, assembly GCA_007922755.1. Classification (NCBI taxonomy): domain Eukaryota; kingdom Metazoa; phylum Chordata; class Mammalia; order Rodentia; family Pedetidae; genus Pedetes; species Pedetes capensis. The sequence goes on along the minus strand of VMDO01005741.1, from coordinate 37,469 downwards.
GCTTGAGCTTCTGGACGTATGCATGCAGGGACTTCTGGATGGAGTCCCTGGAGATGAAGCTGGTAAAGTTCTCGATGTCAGCCTCACGCTGTCTGAGCAGGTTGTCCACTGTGGCTTTCCGCATCATGCTCTTGGTCAGCTGCCGTGCGTGGTCTAAAGAAAGTGGGGTCCACTGTAAACACCCACCTTCACAGACTATGGGGAAATTCCCAGCCTTTCTGTGAACACTCAAACTGGTGGAGAACTTATAAAATACAGAGAAGAAAATGAAGTCCAGCTGTCCTCACTCCCCACCCATTACTCTAAAAAACATACAGGGTCATATTGTAAATATTGCTTTTTGAACCTGTTATTTTCACTGTTATCGAAGGCATTTTCCATGTCACTAAATATTCACTGGTTGTGGATATCAGGGAGTGGCCAACACTCACCAAGGACAGGCGGCCTCCAAGCAGGGCCTTCTTGATGGGCCTCTGGAGACAGAAGGCATTTTACATTTTCAAATGGTTGGAAAAAGGCAAAAGGATATTTTGTGACGTGTAAGAAATACGTGACACTCAAGTCTCAGTGTCCCTGTAGTTTCACAAGGCATAGCCATGCTGGTCAACTCATGCTCCCTGGGGCTGCTTTCCTGCTGTAGCAGTCCCAGTCGACAGAGACTTGGTGGCCTGTCAATCTGACAACCCATGTGGCTCTTTACAAAGTCTGTTGATTGGTGCTATGACATTGACATGACCCATCCTATCTCTTTAAACAGACCAGTAGGTTTCTAATTGTCCTTGCAGTGGGCTGAGTAGCAGTGACAGCCCCCAAAATACATCCAAGTCCTAACCACCCCTCTCTCGAACTGGTGTGACCTTATTTGGAAAAAATCCCTGTGGATATATTTAAGAAGAGATCGACCTTGGTGGGAAGGGTATGTAGCTTAGTGGTAGAACGCCTGCCTAGCACACCAGAGGTCCTGGGTTTGAGCCCCAGCACAGAAAAAATTTTTCACTGGGCGCAGTGGTATACACTTGTAATCCCAGCAACTCGGGAGGCAGAGGCAAAAGGATCACAGGTTTGAGGCCAGAGGTGGCCTGCAGAATTTAGTGAGACCATCTCAATTTAAAAAAATAAAAGGGCCTAGGGGGTGCAGCTCAGTGGCAGAGCACTTGAAAAGCATGTACAAGGCCCTGGGTTCCACCCTGTGGTACTGCCAAAAAAAAAACAAAAAAAACAAAAAAAACAACAGATCATCCTGGATGCAGGGAAGGCCCTAACCCGATGGCAGGTATCCTCAGAGGCAAGGAGGGACAGACACAAGGGAGAAGGTCACATAGGGAAGGAAGCAGAGACTGGAGCAATGGGGTCACAGCCAAGGACACCTGGAGCCACCAGGAGCTAAAAGAGGCAAGGAAGGCTTCTGACTCCCTGGTCCCTGGAACCACAAGAACAGGTCTCTGTGGCTTTAAGCCACGGACTGCAGTCCTTTGTTATGGCAGCCCCAGGATCCTGACAGAGCTGACTGCACAGGACCTTTATGTGTGGTGGGTACAGGGCTTCCCCTGGTTACACTCCTCACCTGGAATGGCCATCCACTGGGTCATCACTGAGAGAGCTGTGCTCAGCACCCGGTCCTCAGGCACCACCTGATCCACCATGCCCACCTGGAGGGCCTCTGCCGGGGAGAAGAGGATGCCCAGCTGCAGGGCACGTTCCGCGGCTCGGTGCCCCAAGGTATCCACCGCCATGTCTTTGAACCTAGAAGGCAGACACCCGCTCACCTCTGGGCTCTGGCGCTCCCAGGAGGGTCCCATGCAGTGTGGGTGCAGCCCCCGGCCTTACCAGAAGGGGGCGATGATACCCAGCTTGGTCTCGTTCAGGCCTATGCAATACTTGGGGTTGTCAGCTAGAATCCGGTAGTCGCAGGAGAGCGCCATCATGCAGCCCCCAGCGGGACTGGCTCCCTGCAGGGAGGGAGAATTGAGAGGGTTCCAGGCATGTTCCAGAAAGCTGAGCTCACAGGACACCCAAGGTAGGGCTGCAGGGGGGCAGCTCTTGGGGTGCACCAGCCCCTGCATCAGCATCTGGGCTGGGTGTGCATGAAGGGTATAGGGTGTGAGAAGAAACCAGCTATTTGGGGATTGGTAGCCAGGGTCTCGGGAGAGGCCTCACACTTGCCCTATGGCCCAAGGGCCCCTGATAACAGGACTTTCAGAGCAGGGGGCAAGAAAAATCTCCCTTCTCCTAACCCTCCAGCTGCTTCTCCTTTGGTAGCTTCCACCCAAGGCTAACACCCCAGAGAAGCACATAGCCAGAGGTGCTGTTCCCCATCAGCCCCCATGGGACCATTATCATCCCCAGCAGCTGACCCCACAGTATGCTCCGGGAACCCCAGGGTCGCACTGTCCTCACTGCACACACCCCAGGGCCCTCACACATAGCAGGGCATTAGCACCTCCTCTTCAGGCCCTGCATCTTGTCTCTGCACCTAACTCTCGGTCCTGTTCCTTCCCTCCGCCTCCTGCTGGCCCTGGGCCTTACTGGGTGTCACAGCCACCCGCTCAGAGTACCAGGGCTCTGAGGTTGAGCCTTGCCCCCTTCCTCAGCTTCTGCAGCTTCCCTGAAGTCAGGCCAGAGCGATGCTGTTAGTGCAGTTCCGAGTGCCCTCCCCACCGCCCCCTGGCCCACCCACCAGGTGGCTTCTTCAGTGTCAATCTGGGCCTGTCGGCTGGGCTGGCCCCCAAGGGCCAGGGCGGCCCCATGTGTGTATGGGGGGGACTCACGTTGATGGCAGCAACTGTCACGAGGTTGGACAGGTAGAGCCTCAGCCACAGCTCCTGCACAGCCCTCCAGTACTCTGCATAGTGGGCCAGGCTCTTCCCGCAGAACTCCATCAGGTCCAGGCCAGCCGAGAAGATGCCAGGGCGGTCCTGGGGGAAGGGGCCAGGGTCACCTTTGTGTGGCAGAATGCTATCTCCAGAGAGTCCAGAAATGGGGGCTCCCCAGGACGCAGCCCAGGCTTCCCATGGACTCAATCTCTGCTTCCCAGGATGTTCTTTCCCTTCCAGCTTCAAACTGGAAAAGACAGAACAGGCAGGGTGGGCCACAGCCTCTGAGACGCAGCCATCAGCTCCCTGCACCTGGGCATGCCTGTGCCTCCACACAGCTATGTCACTCAGGCCGAGGGACTTGGGTGCAGTGAGGACTCCTGACAGCAGGGGAGGAAGTGCTCTTGATTTCCCAGAGGGACAAGCAAGGGCAGGAGGTGCTGGGGCAGAAGGATCTAGAAGACAAGGGATGCTCAGTAAATGATCCAGTCCCAACACAGCCGCTGGCACGTGCATGGAGGTGGGGGGCAGATGGAAGCAGATGCAGGGAAGGGTTAAGCAGCAAGGGGATTCATCAGGCTCCAAACCCCAGGCCTTTGGTCAAAGGTGTGTTGGCTGGGAACATAGCCCGGGGACACAGCTCAGTGGCTGTTGTGGAAAAACCCACCTGGGCTGGGTGTGGTGGCACAAGCCTGTATTCCCAGCACTTGGAGGCAGAGGCAGGAGGATTGCAAGTTTAAGGCTAGTCTGGGCTAAATAGTGAAACTACCTAAGAAAAAACAAAAACAAAAAACAAACAAGTAGGTCGCAAACTGGATCAAACTGAAGTATCCTACTGGGGATCCCACTCTGCAGAGGGATACAAGGACCTATTTCTGTGATCCAGGGAACCGCCTGTTGTTGGCTGAACTATGTCCTCCAAATCCTCATCCTCAGTATCTATGAACATGGCCTTACGTGGGTCTTTGAGATGCCATCGAGTTAAGATGAGACCAGACTGGATCAGGGTGGGCCCTGAATCCAACGCAGGTGTCCTTATAAGGAGAGGTTTGGACAGAGACACAGGGTAAAGCCACATGAGGACAGGAGACTAGACTAGCCCTGCCACAAGTAAAGGAGTGCCAGGAGCCATCAGGAGCTAGGAGAGGGGTAAAGAATCGTCCCCTGGATTCCCCAGATAAAACCAACCCTGTTAGCACGGTGATTTTGAACTTCTGACTTCTAGAACTATGAGAGAATCAATTTCTTTTAAGGCACATAGCCACAGGACATTTACACATCATTCTATGATTATCTGCTGAGTGCTGACTCTTAGCCAGGACTTGGGCCATGTATACAGTAGGCACTCAATACAGGACACAAATGCATAACGCACTGGCTTCAGAGGGACAAATGCTGGCTCCCCTCTCTCCCAGGATGGTGGGGTTTTGAGGATGGGGAGGCCGCGGGCCTGTTGCTCTGTTGCCACCGTGCCTATACCTGCTCACAGATCAGGCCCTGGTAAGTGGAGGTTATTCTCTCTCACTTGGAAAGTCTTGTATTTGGTGACATAGCTCTCTCATTCTTAGAGCACAATAGAGGAAAGGCATGCTATGAAATGCCGCCTTGAACAGGCTATTCCAGGCCAAAGTTCCGTCGAACCAGCTGTGGCTGTGGGCGAGGTCTCCTTGGGATTTTGCTGTCACCGGAACTCCACAACCTACCCCTGAGTAGCGGTCCTGCCCTTGGAGTAGCACAGCCATCTCTGGCCAACAGGGCGGGTGATACTGCTCTGTAGCCCCAGCTTTACAGCGTGAGTGGACAGACCTGACCCAGAGACACACCCTGGCCCCTGCCCACTGTGGAAGCCGCCCCAGGACAAGTGAAGGCCATAAGAGGGCAAGTGCACACCCCGCCCTGCACACTCTGACTCCTGCACCTTCACTAACCACAGGGCTCGGACACCATGTTGGGTTACTCCGGCATTTAGCTTTGGGGGACATGTGTGACACTGTTTGAAAGGTGGCCCAGTGACCTTCCTGCCCAGTGAGAGGCTAAGCTGGTCCCATACTCTGACTCCTGGCCCTGGCATCTGGTCTGGCCTGAGGCCACTGCACCCTTCTCTGAGGGCCCACTACCCTTCCCTGACCTTACTTGCACTGTCGATGACCACTGCCCAGCTTGCCAGCACCAGGGGGCAATGCTGAGGCCCCATCAGTAATTCAGACGGGAGAGAACCAGAGCACACTGTGCCAGGGACATAGACACTCGGTGTGGCGGGAGGACACCCCAGGGCCACCGCCTCATTTATGCGGGGCTGACCTCTTGCAAAGCAGTGTGGGTTTGAGGTCACCCCACAGGCTCTCAGCCCAGGCTGCTAAGCACGTGGCCTGGGAGCAGGCTCTGCCTGCGGGAAGGTACCAACCTGAAGCGTGCTAGCACTGTGGGTCCCTGGCAGTGGATCAGGTGCCTTGGAAACCCCTAGCGGTGGCACTGGTGTCCTGGCCACTCCATGGCCTGCAGTGGGAGGCTCCAGCTTCTCCCAGGCCTCCCCTCTGCTCAGAGGCTCAGGGCCTCGAGAAAGCACCTACCGAGGTTATGACGACACCGCGGAAGGCCTTGTCATTCTCCAGCTTCTCCAGGCTGATGACAAACTCAGTCAGAAACTCCAAGTTGAGGCTGTTCACTGGGGGGTTTCTGAACTTCATCACAGCGACCCCTAGTTTAAAAGATGAGGAAAAGGGACCTCACATCCAGCCCTGGGAAAGTGCCATGACCAGCTGCACAGTGAGCCTGGCCACCGGAGCTGTATGGGTCCAGGGTTTTAAAAACTGAGGCAAGAGGCAAGAGTCACCAAATATAAATTTATTTATTATTTATTTATTTATTTTTTGTGGTACCAAGGGGTTGAACTGAGGGCTTCACACATGCTTTGCAAGTACTCCACCACTGAGCTGCACCCCCAGCCCATTTTTTATTTGTTATTTTGAGATAAGGTCTTGCTAAGTTATGCAGGCTGCCTCTGGCCTCACACTTGCAATCCTCCTTCCTCAGCCTCTCAAGTGCTGGGATCATAGGTGTGAACCACCACGCCGGGCCCTAAATTTACCACTTCTGTATGTGTGGAGTGCTGGGCACTGAACCCAGGGCCTTGCCTATGCTAGGTAAGCACTGTACCATGGAACACCCCAGGTGAAATGTACTATTTTAAAGTGAACAGTTCATACCGGGCACCATGAGGCCTGAAGTGCTCACAAAGGCCCTGGGTTGAACCCCCTCACCCCACCCTGTACACACCAAAAAGAAAGTGCAAGCCCATGAAGTATATTCAGTGATGAGCAATAGTCACCACTGTCTAGTTCTAGAACATTTCACCGCCCACACTCCTTGGCAATCAGGTGCACCCTCTGGACACCCTGACCTGCTGCGTGTATGGATTGTCATGGAGGTGTCACATCAGGGGAGTTACCTAACATGGCCTTTTGTTGACCAGCTTCTTCCACTGAGCATCCTGTTTTCAAGGCTCATCCAGATTCTAGCATGGATTACAATTTTATTATTTTTTCACATTTGAAGAACATTCCATTGGATGGCAAGATCACATTTTGTTTATTTGTCTCTGGTGGACACTTGGGTTGTCCCCTGCCTTTTGGCTAGTCCCCTGCCTTTTGGCTATTGAATAATGCTGCGATGAACACTTTATTTTTCTTTCAGTACCTGTTCTGGGGATATACCTAGACATGGAACTGCTGCAGTGAATGGTAACTCCCTGAGAATCTGCCAAGCTCTGCCGTTAAGGAAACCTCCTTCGGGATTCAGGTTCATGGCAGAGGCCGTGCCTTTGGGCAGCTTCAGCTCGATGCACAGGTTTCTGTGATGCTGACAGGACCTCGAGCCTCTGGGCGCTGCCACTAGCCCTCTTGAGGATGAAGGTCTGAGGGCTGCTTTATTCCCTGGGTCTTGGGATGGGGAGAGACAGGCCTTGGACACCTGTGTCGGGCACTGACATGCTCAGTGAATGCTGAACATGAATGACCTTCCTGGGGCAGATAGAGGGGACATGGGGACACCAGCACACAGGCCCTCACCACAAGACGACAGGCCCCTTCTCCCTACTGTCCTGAACACGGTGCGCTCCAGAGTCTAGGGAGCCCAGGAAGGTAGGACTTGGGTGGGGAGAGGTGAGGCCCCACACACAGCAGTGCTATGACATCTTTGCCAGGAACTTCTACCTCCGTCGAGGGCAGTTGTACAGATGGCCTGGGGCTTGTAAAGATGGAGTTGCTGTGGACAAAGCACCCCAGGTCCTGCTAGTGCTGTTAGCTGTTGTTGTTGTAAGGTGCCGTTGAGTTAGGTCTGACTCATGGTGACCCTGTGTACAACAGAACAAAACACTCCCCAATTCTGTGCCTGACACTTGACCTTATTTATGTTTAAGCCCATTGTCGCAGACACCGTGTCAATCCACCTAGTGGAGGGTTATGTAACTCAACTAAATAGGTCAAGGGTAAGGCCATGTTGCCAGGATCCTCCCCACCTCACTCTTTGTTCACCTTCCACCCCTGGAGTCAGCAAACTTCTGCAAAGGGCCAGGGCCCTTTATGAATATGCAGACCACAAGGTTACCATCACAACTAATCAGGGTGAACGCAGCCACAGTGTAAAATGAAAGGGTGCAGCCATGTGCCAAGAAAACTTATTTATAAGCTTGGCGTGGTGCCATAGGCTTGTAATCCCAGCACTTGGGAGGTTGAGGCAGGAGGATCTCAATTTCAAGGCCACCCTGGGATACAGAGCAAGTTGGAGATCAGCCTGGGCTACATAGTGAGACTGTCTCAAAAAACCAAGGCCTGGGATGTAGCTCAGTGCTAGGGCATTTTCTTTGCATGCACAAGGCCCAGGGTTTGATCGCCAGCAACATTCAAGGATTTATTTAGGGTCCCGGGTGGTAAATGCTGACTGTGTAGATCAGAGACGTGGTATCCTTGAACCCAGTGTGGTACTGGAACACTTGGTGGCCGCCAGCACAGCGGAGGAACCAGCAGTGTTCTCTTCTGTCCACAGAGCTCTGGGTGTGCAGAGTTCATGAAGGTTTGGTGAGACAGGGGGAGTCACAAAGACGCTTAGAACAGAGAGGGACAGATTATTTTCCCAGCAGATTCTGCTCAAATATGGCACATTTTCCCAAATGTGTGAAGAAAAAACAACATAAAGTAGAGATAAGAAAGGTCCTCAAGGACCACAGAACAACAAAACAACCAAAGAGGCTGTAGCTGCCCCCAGGTACTGGGGAAGTTTAAGGGAAAACAAAGATCTGGCTTACTGGGCATTCGCACCTCAGCCTCACCTCAGCTTCAGTCAGTACTGCTGTGGGTTGAACTGTGCCCCCTAAAAGACATGCTGCAGTCCTATCCCTTGGCACCTGTGCAGGTAACCTTGCGTGGAAACAGGGTCTTAGGAAGTGCATTACAATGTAAGCTATGAGGAGGTCGGGCTAGAAAAGGAGGGGCCTTTGGGTCACTGTGACAGGTATCCTTGTAAGAGGGGAGATCCAAGGAGAAGGCCACGTAAGGACAGAGACTGCAGTCATGTCTCCACAAGCCACAGAGCACCACTGCCTGCCAGCAGCGGGAGGAGCCAGAGGCAGGAGGGACCCTCCTGTAGAGCCCTCACAGGGAGCAACGTCCTGCCTACACCTTGATTTTGGACTTCCAGGCTCTAGAACCGAGCGAATACATTTCTGCCATTTAAGGCCCTCGATGCGCAGTACTTTGTGCCAGCAACCACTGAGTGTAGGAGGCACTTCTTATCTTTGAAGACATCACTGGCCTCAAGCCCCTGCAAGCCCACCCCCTACCCAGATGTCCATCTGACCTTGGGTGGCCCCGCTCGTGTGGGGATGTGGCTCTCCAGCAAGGACCCCACTTCAGTTAGAAGTAAAGGTTTCTGGCAAAATGAAAACCCCTCTGATCCGGGCAGAGACTGAGCGCCTCTCCATCCTCCGCCTCAAGCTTCTAGGACACCAAGGAAGGTCACCAGCAGTCATGTCCCACAGAGCTGGGCCATGGCTTCTCGTGAAAAGACAATGGACAGAGCTAGAAACAGCTCTTGGCTGTCCAGTCTCCCACCAGCTGGTCCTGAGGCCTGTCGCACTTGTACTCCACCACTATGTGTAACTACTGGTTCTTTCCAAGTCCGTGTGGGAGGGAGACACAGCTTCAGTTCTGTGAGGAGCAAGAAACATCTCAGAACCAGAGGTGCAAGGAGAAACCCTAGTGGGGGAGCCCCTCACACTTGTTTAGGGACAGGCTGAAAACGCTGGGCTCAGGTGCCTCTACACTGTCCTTGGCTCATCACTCATTGTCCCAGCGGGACAGACAAGTACCTGCCCTTGGGGACACTGCAGTTGCTGGTGCCTGGCTCTGGTCACCTGTTCTCTGTTCCTGCTCCAGGACCTTCCAAAATACACTGCTCAATTAAGGAGTATTTCCCCCGTGAGAACCTCTGGACTCATCTCTGAGAGTGGGACCTACTGTAAATCTTGGTGGCAAATGGGCTCTTTTGGGACCTCTGATTGAGGAGGCAGAGGTAACAAAGACCCACCCACAGGTGTACAGAACACAGACAAGCTCTCCAAACGTGGCTGGGACAGAAGTTTCTGGAGGGGACTCTGAAGTGTGGCAAGAGGCTGAGGGAAAGGTAAAGAGGACAGAGGTGAAGGTGAACTAAAGGAAAATTCGGATGAACTTGACCATCATGAGGTCAATTGCATTCCTGGCACAGGGAGAGTAGTAGATAAATTTCTTTTTTTTTTTTTTTTCTTTTCTTTCCTCCTTCTCCTTCTCCCCCCCCCCTTCTTCTTAATGAGTAGCAGAGAAGCACTGACATTGTGCCTGGCATGGCAGTCTTGAAGAGTGTTTCATTCTTTTGTATATACGGTCATAATGAGTTGGACCTGACTTGGCAGCACCTAACACCACCACCACCACCACCACTTACATTGTAGTAAAATATCCATGACATCAAGTCTAAAATTCTAACCATTTTAAAGCATACAGTCTGGTAACTTTGTCAGGTTATATAGTCAACACTATCCATTCTAATACTTTAAATATATGTTGTTGCATTTTCTGAGATGTGTCCAGATTTGTCACAGAAATGATCCCTTCAAAATCTCAACTTTCTGTTGGACTCACATCTGGGCTTAAACCTAAGGCCCCTTACCAACTGGCTGAGGCCGCCTCAGCCTAGCAAGTGAGCCAAGTAGGAAGGCACAGGGAAGGCCAAACTTGACCTGCAGGCCCATTTGGAACCACAGTGGTTTCCTCCTGGGATGTCCAGCAGGACTACTGCTAGGCCCTGAGGCCAGGGGGACAGACTGTCCTACATACGAAACTTTGCCAGGCTCTGACCCTAAGCTATGGGCCCAGCTCTGCCTCCTCTCTGAAGGGACAGCCTAGGTCTCTTTCAAAAGTGCCTTCTCTATTCTCCCAGGAGAATTTCCTGAAGTGTTCCTTTTTGTTTTTTTTGAGACAGTCTTGCTGTGTAGCGCAGGTTGGCCTGGAACTAGGATCCCCTGCCTTGGCCCCCCGGATGCTGGGATTACAGGCCTGCACCACCAACCTGGCTTTCCCAGATGTTCTGCTGGAGGGGACCCCACTTGTGGCTCCCACCTAATTAGGGAAGCCTTCTCTGGACTCTGGGCCATACGGGAATATTAAAAATGAAAATATTTTACTGGAAAATACTTCCAATCCTTTTCAGCTAATGTGATAGTTTAGATGACAGGCCACACATCCTCCAAACTTGACAAACAGGAACATCTTTATCTTTACAACGAGCGGGATCCATCTAAGCCACTTGCACAGAAGCTGCCCCACTGGAGCACTCTCACCGCATTTAGAAACGTAATAGCTTGCCCAGGCCTGGCCCTCAGCCCCGACTTCTGGGCTTGGAGCAGGAGCACATGGGCCCCTCGGCCACGCCCGGGGGAATGCCACCTGCGGCCCCTGGCAGAGCCCTGGCCACGTCCGCCCCGCGCTCACCTGCGGCCGCGTCTGGCTCCACCAGCACCCGGTGGTTGGAGAAGCGTCGCAAGCCGTGCGGGCAGCCGGCCGCCGCATCCGTGCGCCCGAGCCGGGCCCCTGCGGACAGCACGGAGGGTGGTCAGCGCGCGCCCCGGCCCAGCGCCCCCGCCCCCGCCCCCACGCCCGCGTACCCGCGCGGAGCAGCGCGCGCCTCCCCGCCAGCAGCGCCATTTTGACCGCGGGGTGTGGGGCGGAGGTCGCTGAGCTTCGCCTCCTGCTGGGCTCCTCCTCCCGGGCGGCCCCGCCCCGCCCTGCGCCCGCCATGGTCAGGGCACCATGGGCGACGGAGGCCGGCTGGCTGGGCCGTCAAGGGACAGCCGCGGGGACGCTAGGGTCTAACATCTGCACAGGCTGCCTGCGGCCCGGGGTGCCGGAGACCGTCCCCCGCGGCAGGGGGCGCCGACCCAGCCGCCCCCAGCGCTGACCACCGGCGGACTATCTGCCAGCCAGACCCAGACCGAAGCCAGAGGCAGCGATCCCACGAGGCCGTGCACAGCTGGGGCTTGGCCATCTCAGGGAATGGAGAGGCAACGGACACCGCCTGCCGGGGGAATGCTGGGAGCCCGAAAACTGCCCGGGCCTTGCCCCTGGTCCCCCGGGAACAGGATAAGAGCGGTGTGGCCACAGCGGTGGATGGCGCCACAGCGGTGTAGAACAGGGGTAAAGGCGGCCGTCTCTCTAGCCTGTATCCGCCTGGGGTCGGCCACCTCTGTATTTGTCGTCATCTTAAACATTTCCAGTTTTCCTTGGGGCATGAGCTTTTTTATTCTTTTTGTTTTTGTGCTAGGGCTAGAATCCATGGCCTTGGCATGATAGGCAAGAGTTGTTCGGATAAACTATGCTACCCAGCCCCGAACCAATTTTAAAGGTGGAAAAATATATTTTCCCATAGCTGGTTAACAGTAGTAGATGAGTCTCAGGTAGAATTTGAAGGTTCTGGGAGGAAAGATGGTAAAAACATCCCTTTTCTGTTAAACTTCCCTCTCCTGTTGTCCACCCACAGGAGAGACCTCACCCTCCAGGCACACAAACCAAATTCTCTTGCCTGAGTTTTTTGGAGGTGTCTTTAGAAATAAAACTACAATTTAGTTCTTAGTTGGCCAGGCACCAGAAATCATGACTAGGTGAATCTGCTCTGGAGACTAAGGACTAGGAAGAGGCAGTGAAAGCAGTATTCAGCTTGCATTCTAATCCTAGGTTTATTCAGTACAATTCCTTTACTCCACAACACAGTACAAGCACAACCTTATCTAAAATGCTACAGTTACAAAACTCAAAACAAATTTTATAGTACTGACTGTACAATAAAAAAAAAGCCAAAAAAAAAAAAAAAAAAAAAAAAAAAAAAAAAAAAAAAAAAAAAAAAAAAAAAAAAAAAAAAAAGCAATGTACACGTGGCCAAAGTAACCTGCAAGACCACCATGAGTGGCAGGCAGGCTCCAGGATAAGCCTGCAGAACTGGCTCTCAACTTGCACACCAATTCCAGAGAGGTAAGACACTTGGGGTGGAGGGTGCTGAGGACATGGACAGACACAACCACTTGGGGCAACTAACACGGGGTGGGAGACTCCTCCAGGCCTAACAGAACAGCTTGGTCCCCTTTCCTATCTGATGTGGCACAGCAAGAGTAAGACCAAGTCACCAGACTGGCCCTGCTCATCTGTGGAAAGAATGTGTGCCCAGCCACTTGGAGGGTTCCCACTGAATAGACTCTCAGGAACTAGGAACAGGTGAGCTTTCTGGCCAGAAATCTACAGGGCGCCTTTATGGGCACAGCCCCAAATCCATAGCACTTCTGCAGCCACAAACCCCTGCAGAGGAACTGTCTCAACTGCTGCTTTCAAAGCCTGCCTGGGCGAGATCCTTTCCTGCCAATCCTCCTTTGGCTAGAGAAGTGACAAAACTGAGCTGGGTGGGAGATAAGTTACAGGAGCAGGCTTGTGTGGCCCTGCTTATCGGGAGGAGTTGGAGCTGGACCGGCTCCTGTGGCGGCGGCGGCCAGGAGAGCGAGACCGCCGGCGGACAGGGGACCTGCGCCTTGGGGAGCGTGACCTACGAGAAGAGAAGACACAAAGTCAGACAGTCCAAAGCAAAAGTCTTGAGATGCACTGGGAGGCAGGCTGGCTTCTTCCTGGAAAAACCCTGCATTTCACTTTTCAACACTAGAGACTATGGCCTCTGCTGAGGCAATCACTCCTTTGCTGCTCTTCTGACTCTACAGTTCTCTCTCTGAACTCCTCCTGTTTTTCAGCTATTAAAGAGAGAGGGCCTGCCCCTGCTCTCACAGGATCCCCACAAGTCCCCTGGGACTTGTGAGGTGGCACACCTGTGATCCCCACTCTCGGGAGGCTAAGGCAGCAGGATCATGAGTTTAAGACCAGCCTGGGCTACACAGCAAGTTCAAGGCCAGCCTGAGCTAGATAGCTCAAAAACAAAACAAAACCAAGGCGGTATTAGTGCAATCCTAGGACCTCTCATGCCTGTCACTGTCATGTACTGTGACTGTCCTCCTTTCCCTGACAAGCTCATAAAGGTCACCTGACTGTTTTTATTATATTATTTACTTATTGCTTATTATTTTTATTGTTAGTGTGTTACTTATTATTATGTTGTTTTGTTATTATTGTTTTATTGTTTTGTTGTATTGTTGTTTTGTTGTTATTATTACTGTACTAGAAGGTTGACCTCAGGGCCTTGCTCATACTTTGCATGTGCTCTACTACTGGGCTGTACCCTCAGCCCATTTTTAATTTTTTACTTTGGGTCAGGGCCTCACTAAGATATACAGGCTCTCTGTGGCCACAAACTCAAGATTCTCCTGCCCCCACTCCTGAATCCCCGGGATTACGGGCATGAGCCACTGTGCCTGGCCTTATCTTACTACTTTTATTTTGAGACTGGGTCTTGCTGTGTAGTCCAGACTGGCCTGTAACTTACTTTGTAGCCCAGGTTGGCCCCAAACTTGTGATCCTCCTGCCTCATTCTCCCAAGAGCTGGGATTACAGGTCTTTTTATTTTTGTTTTCCTTTCAGTGCTGGGGAGTTAAACCCAGGGCCTCACGCATGCCAGGAAAATGCTCTACCACTTAGCTGCACCCTGTCTGCCCTCTGTCTGCCCCCCCCCCTTTGTGGTACTGGGGGTTGATCCTGGGGCCTCACGCCTGCATGCTTTGCAAGCGCTGGACCACTGAGCTGCACCCCCAGCCCTTTTATTTTTTTCCTTACTTTCTGAGACAGGGTCTCGCTAAATTACACAGATTTCCTCTGGTCTCAAACTTGCGATCCTCCTGGCTCCGCCTCCCAAGCTGCTGGGATTACAGGTGTGCACCACCATGCCCAGCTGTGTCTGCCTCCTTTTTATCTTGAGACAAGGTCTCACTAAGTTGTACAGCCTACCTCTGGCCTTGAACTCTTGATCCTACTGCCTCAGTGTCCCAAGTAGGTGGGATCAACCCCCACCCCCCCACTATTAGGGAAGTCGAACCACTGTGCACATTAGGCAACAGTCACATAGGTTTACAAATCAAATGAAGTGGCCCGATGGTTAAGTGAGACTCTGAAGTGACTTACCTTCTCCTCATCCTTGGAGGTGACCTGCGCCACATGGGAGGGGGTGGCAGCATTCTCCTAGGAGGGCTGAACCGGCGAGGGAGAGGCCTAGGCCAGGGTGTAAGCACAGCAGTAGCAGTGATCTCCTGGCCATCGATTTGTCCTGTTGAAAAAGGACCAAGCCATCAAATATGTAATAAACACCCACCGTAGGCAAGCCACCAAGTCAGATGGTGGGCATGCCAAGGTGAACAAGACAAGCCTGGGGGATGACAAGCTTAAGATAATTCCATAAACAACCGCATCACAAATAAAGTTTCATCAGGAGAAACTACAAGGGGGCATGGGACCTGAAAGTGGACACTAATCAATGCACTGGTACAGCTTTCCAGAGACAGTGCCACCCAAATGAAGGCTTGAACAATATGCTGGAAGTCACTAGGTAGAAGACAGAGGGAGAAGGCAGCAGTGGTATGAGTGACAGGTGAACACCAACTTGAGGGCAGGATGGGGATCTCCTGGCAGCCACGAAGGTGGCATCAGCACCTGAGCTTCCTTCTGAAGGAGAGCAGAAGCCAGGGCTAGGCCAAGAGGATGACACTTACGACAGCTTCTGCAGCTCTGATGTGAACCCACCCCCAAACGGAGTGAAAGGAAGAGTAAGGGGATGACTGGGAAGTGAACTGGATGCTGGGCTGCTGAGGGTGGTGAGGGATTATCTGAGACGTAGAAAGCCAGTGGGGACCAACATGGAAGCTGTCTCAGGAGATGCCAAGACTCTGCCTTAAGCGTCCGAAGAAGAGCCCTCAAGAAGATGAAGGTACAGGCAGTAGTTAAACACCATGTGTGCCAGGCATGGTGGCTCATTCCTGGGATCCCAGCAAATTGGGAGTTCAAGGCCAGAGGCAGCTTGTGTAACTTAGTGAGACTGTGACTCAAAATAGAAAGTGAAAAATAGGCTAGGAGTGCAGCTCCGCAGTAGAGTGCTTGCCAAAGTATGTGAGAGGGTCTGAGTTCAACTCCCCAGTACCCTGCCAACAACAAACCACCACATGCACTCATGCAATGGCACGAACAAAGGTGAGGGGACACAGTGCAGGATGGAAGCCCCAGGAACTCAGAGGGCCTTGGGGAGAGAAAGAGCAAAGGAAACTGAGGTGCAGACCTGGGAACCCTTGACCTCAAAGAGTATGTCTCCACAGCTAGAGGTACCGGGAGCCCACACTTAGTTCCCTTTGCACCCGCAAAGCGTTCTTTCATCTTCTCAGCCCCTATCTTGCAAATACCCAGGGGCTAACTCAGGCATGCTGATCTGTATTCAGAACATACTCAAGAAGCTTAAGTAAACCCAGCTGAGGCTGGCCCCCAGCACATCGCCAAAAGCAGCTCAGATGAGAATTTCTTCATGGCACTAACAGAGATAAAGGCAATGTCTACCCAGGTTCTTCCAATGTCTTCCTACAGACACTGTGGACTTGCTTCAGACATTGCTGAATAGCACAGCAGGAGGCACATACACAAATTTCTACCACAACCTTAAGACAAGTTGGAATTCTTATAGTCATGCCACCTATAGGTCCCCCAGTCTCCTGAGTTTTTAGCTGATTAGAAAGTGCTGAGACTGTCAAATACCAGATGACTGGCAGACTCTAAGGTGAAGGTGTGGTTCACAGAGCCAAGAGCTGATGTAGTGGACACAGGCAGTCTATGCTGAGCTCCTAAAATCCTTCAGAGACTTAATTAAACAAAGAGAAGCTGGCTTAGTGTTAACAAAAAGTAGCCAGTCGGTTCACATCAGAGCTGCAGAAGCTGTTGTAAGTGTTGTCCTCTTGGCCCAGCCCTGGCTTCTGCTCTCCTTCAGAAGGAAGCTCAGGTGCTGATGCCAGTAACAGTAAGTAGCCAGGTGCGGTGGCACACGCCTCTAATCCCAATGGCTAGGGAGGGGGAGGCAGGAGGATCGCAAGTTGGAGACCAGAGGCAGTCTGTGTAACTTAGCGAGACCCAGTCTCAAAAAGTAAAAAATGGGCTGAGGGTGCAGCTCAGTGGTCCAGTACTTGCAGAGCATGTAAGCGGGAGGCCCTGGTTTCAACTCCCAACATCCCCCCCGGCCTCCTCCCACACACAAAGCAGCTTATCACAGTGCCCAGGGGGCATCCAGATTCTCTTCCCCACAAGACCAAGCAGTTTGGACAGTCCTGTGAGCTGCTGTTTCTCAGGCCCAGCTGCCTCAATGCTGGCAGCAGACGGTTGGCCATAGGTAAACTACATTTCCTCAAATGCTAACTAGAAGACAAACAGCTACAAATGTTATGTTGTTGTTAGGTGCCATCGAGTCGGTATCTGACTCAGAGCAACCCTATATGCAACAGGTGAAACACTATTGTCAGTGCTTCTCTGCTGTTCATAGGGTTTTCAATGGCAGACTGATTTTTGGGAGTGGGTTGCCGTGTCCGTCTCCCAAGCCTACAGCACCTGGTGCTCCCAGGCAGTCTCCTATCCAAGTACTAATCAGGCCCGACCCTGCTTAGCTCCCAAGATCTGACAGGATCAGATGCCACAGGGCTATGGCTGCAGGCATAAATGTTATACAGAGTTAAAAATACAGTGTGTGAGAGATGGATACTTTTTTTTTTTTTTTGCTGTACTGGGTGTTGGACCCAGGGCCTCACGCTTGCATGCTCTGCAAGTGCTGGACCACTGAGCTGCACCCCCAGCCCATTTTTTGCTTTTTGAGACAGGGTCTTGCTAATTTACACAGTCTGCCTCTGGTCTCAAACTTGCGATCCTCCTGCCTCCGCCTCCCGAGCTGCTGGGATTACAGGCGTGCGCCACCGCATCTGGCTAGAGAGATGGATACATTTTGTGAATTCAGTAGCTCCACCACACAGCAAAGTAATCCTAAAAATGCTGAAATGTTGGCAAAATAGAAAATGATGCTCAGAGATGATGAAATATTCTCACATAAAAGCCAAATATAGTCTTTGTAAGAAAAGCATCATTTGATCCATAAGCCTTTGTTGTTGTTGTTGTTAGGTGCTGTCGAGTCAGTATCCGACTCATAGTGACCCTCTCTGTACAACAGGGGAAACACTATTGTCAGTGCTTCTCTGCTGTTCATAGGGTTTTCAATGGCAGATTGATTTTTGGGAGGGGGTTGCCAGGTCCTTCTCCCAAGCCTACAGCACCTGGTGTTCCCAGGCGGTTTCCCATCCAGGTACTAACCAGGCCCGACCCTGCTTGGCTTCCGAGATCTGACAGGATCAGATTCCACAGGGCTAAGGCTGCAGGCCCATAAGCTTTTAGCAGACTGAAATTTCTTAAAATGCTAATATATTCATATTCGCTGAATATTTGTTCAAGAAGAGTGTTCCATAAAACACGTTTTTGGTAAACACACCCTACTGAATAAACTGGAATCTTGAATGAGCTCCAGTGAGACTAAAAGTGTCACTGGTGTGGAAATCAGCTCAAAAGGTCTCTTATGGGCAGCGAGTCTCTGTGAGGACAAAGGTGGGAAGTCACCTACCTCCATCCATGTGCTTCAGCGCCTTCTCAGCTTCGTCTGGATTCTCAAACTCCACATATGCGTAGCCTTTGGATACATGAGGATGCATCCTTTCTACAGGCATGTCAATCATTTTAATTTTCCCATAGGTAGAAAATATCTCCATGATGTGATCCTAGAGGGTAAGAAGGATCAAACTAATACTCACCCATCAATTACTTGTTTAAGAGTCAAAGAGACTTTGGCACGCAATGAACAAGACCTTAATAGTGTAAAAACATTCTTAGTTCTAACATACACATGGGTTATTGTTAGGTGCTGCTGAGTCGGTGTTTGGCTCATAGTAACCCTATGCACAACAGGTATAACAGTATTGTTAGTGTTTTTCTGCTATTCATAGGATTTTCAATGGCTGTCTTTTTGGGAGTGGGCTGCCAGGTCCTTCTCCCAAGCCTACAGCACCTGGTGTCCTTAGGCAGTCTCTCATCCAGGTACTAACCAGGCCCAACCCTGCTTGGCCTCTGAGATCTGACAGGACCAGACACTTAGTTCCCTTAGTTCCACGGTAGTGTGGTTGCCAAGCATAACAAGAGTAGGGATGCAATAAAAGAAGTAACCAGGGCTCCACTTCCATCATGAACCATACCAGTCCTTTGAAATGCTATATTATAGGTGCACCTGCTGCCAGAGGCCTATAGGTCTATACCCCACTGCCCCGATGCACCTGGATCCTTACCTTGGTCACATTCCTGGTGAGCCTCCCAATGTGCACTTTGGTGGGTTTGGGGGATGGGCTCCGTCTTTTCCTCTCCTTTTCATCTCTTTTGGGTGGTTTGGATCTAACAGAAAACAAAACAGGGAAACAATCAATTTCTGTCAAGTCAGGGTGTATTGGATTTGGACTAGTGAAATGACCCTAGGTTTGGTCCCCAGCACTGAAAAACACACCAATAAGTAATTAACAATGAAGTACCAGATTCCTTTTTAGTGGCATATTACCTGCTTGGCTTGTATAACTCCTTTTTATAAGGAAGTTTCCTACCAGTTCATGTGCATTATCCCTGGCTCAGCTGATTAAGCTAGGAGACACTTTTCTTTTCAGCACTTGAGGGTTGAACCTAGGGCCTTGCACATACTTTGCAAGTGCTCTACCACTGGGCTGCACTCCCCGCCCACTTTTCATTTTGAGACAGGGACTCACTGCATTATGCAGGCTGCCTCTGGCCTTGAACTCAGGTTCCTCCTGCCTCCGACCCCCAAGTCACTGGGATTACAGGCTTGACTCCTTCAGACCTACTTTCCTAATGACCACAGGAAATGCGCAGCCCTGGGCAGCCAATTTGGTACTCACTTGGAGCGGGAGCGCCGCCGGTTGTCATGCCTGCGCCTCGAAGGGCTGGGGGAGCCAGAGGAGCTGCTGGAGCTGGAGCTGCGGGACGTGCTGGAGCTTCCTGAGCGGCTGGATGCAGACGAGGAGCTGGAGCCACTGCTTGAGCCTGTGCTGGTGCTGGAGCCTGAGCTGGAGGTCGAGCTGGACCGAGACCTGATGGTGAGGTGGGGGTCATGGGCAATGGCAAGAGCTGCCTTTCCTCACCGGGACTTCCCAGAGATGGAAACTGCTGTCTAGGGGTCTTTTAGCATTGCTGCTTTACCCAGTGGTGAGAAAACCCCCTTCTCTAACAAGCTACAGCACTGTGTGGTGATAGAAAAGGGGAAGCCAGCTGGTATCACCTACATAGAAGCAAGCCTGTCCCAGTGGGCGGTAAGGGAGTTTAGCCAAAGTCAGAACTACCACTTTAGCTTGACAAGGGGGCTGGGGATAGACTCAGGCTGGTTTTCAACCACTGAAAATGAGCTCCAGACTATAGCCACTTAATCACAATTCTGAATTAAGGCATACTTGAGAGAAAAAGACTCCAAAATGTCACATTTCTTAGTAGCTATAGAAAAGAAAAAAAAAAACAAATATCATTTTTTACATACAGTGAGAACAGCCTGCAACCAGTGCGCCTAAACTTAGGGTCTTGTTCTCACCCGAGGACTGGCTCCTTTGTAACTAGTTCAGAAAAGGGAGTCCTCTGGCGGCTGCCTGAGAAGAGGGATGTGGCTGTGGCAGCCGGTCATCACCTGGTGCTGCTGCTTCCACTGGATGCACTGCGCCTCTTCCGAGTCTTATCTCTGCCCCGGTCCTTCTCACTCGACTCCTTGGTGGCTCCTTTATCTTTAGAGCGATCCTTGGACTTCTCGTCAGAGCGGTCCTTGCGTTTGGTGGGAGAAGGAGCCCTGGATGGTGAGAAGAGTGTGAGAAGGCATGTTCCTTTGACCAAACCCTGAAAAAGCACAACTCAAAAGAGGGGGCCAGAAGGGCTACGGAGATCCCAGAGCAAAATGATCTGTGGTTTAGGACACTCACTGTACAATACCAAACATTTTCAATGTCCCCTTTCTGAGGGTCCGTAGCAGTGAGCACCCCCAAAATAGCACTAGAAAAATCTTACAGAAAGATTACCTAGTGCTGGACTTTTTATTATTTTCTTTGACTCCTAGCAAGCTCTTCTTTTTCACTCCTGATAAATCCATTCTCCCCTTCTGAGGTGTTCAAAGCAGCAATGGCGGCCTCACTTATCTGAACTCTCACTTCTAACTTGAGACTGAGAAACGATCCCTAATCGATTGCAATTTACGCCAAAGAGCAGCCTAATAACAAGATAAAAGGATTTAAATAAAGAGTGAACGAATTGGCAATGCAACAAATCCACTTTGCAATAAAAAATTGAGCACACAAGAAGGTAGCAAGGGAACACAGTATGAAGTAAGTGTCCACACCACCAGAACCCTTGGGGGAGTGTCAGTATTTCATCATGGAGGATTCTGTTCCCCCACAGGAAGTTCAGGTAGAATGGTCAACTTTGCTATGTTTTCTTTTTCTTTTTTAAAACAGAAAAAGAACACATAAAATTTATTACATGCCTACGGCACAGGAGTATTAGACTCTTCTTCACCTTGTCTTTTTCTTATTTTATGGTTGTACAACACTGGACTTCACTCCTAAGTTTGACAATGAGCCCCCTATAGTCTTTCAAAACACTACAGCACCACACTGGTGTCAGAGCAGAAAAAAACCCAATGGAACGTGGCTCTCCTGACTGGATCAGACTTTTTTTTTTGGGGGGGGGGGTTAATTTGTTTTTTGAGACAGGGTCTTGCTGTGTAGCCCAGGCTGTCTTGGAACTTTCATGGATCCTCCTGCCTACGCCTCCTGAGTGCTGCGATTACAGGTGTGTGCCACTATGCCTGACCAAACCTCATCTTATCACTGTTGTTTCCTTTTGGGATACACTGAATGATGACATGATAGGTAAAAGCCATTTTGAGAGTGACCATCGATAGCATCAGAACACTTAACACCTGAACATAAATGGACAAAAATGCCCCACAGGAGCATTAACAAACAGCAATAGGACTTTAGAGAAGTAGTTATTACAAAACACTGAACTTTTGTTAATGATCTACACATCGTATGTGTTAGGAAACTATAAAAACCTGCAATTTACTTTGAAAATGCAAGAGTACTGGGTGCAGTGGCACATGCTTATAATCTCAGCATCTTGGGAGGTAGAGGCGGGAGGATTGCAAGTTCAAGGCCAGAGGCTGCCTATATAACTTAGGAAGAGCCTATCAAGATAAAAAAACTTAAGGAACCAAGGGTGTAGCTCAGCGGTAGAGTGCTTACAAACTTATACATGAGGCCCTGGGCTCAGCTCCCCAGCACAGTACAAAAATAATTAGGAAAATGCAAGAAAAAGTGAGATTGATAAGCAGTTAAAGGATACAACAAATATGGCAGGAATGTGACTTGTCAAATCTAGACAGTTATCATGGGAAAAAAACTGCACAACTCTTTCAACCTTTGTGGCTTGTAAGTTTTTGAAGTAAGATATGGGGTGGACAGTAGACAATGGAACTGGAGGAAATACTGCATATACCATGTAAGGGTTTAGCAAAGTACCTATGCCACAGTAAGAGCTTAATAATGGTAACAAAGCCTGGCACGGTGGCACACGCCTATAATCCCAGCGGCTTGGGAGGCGGAGACAGGAAAACCTCAAGTTTGAGACCAGAGGCAGTCTGCGTAATTTAGCGAGACCCTGTCTCAAAAAGTGAAAAAATGGGCTGGGGGTGCAGCTCAGTGGTCCAGCACTTGCAGAGCATGCAAGCACAAAGCCATGAGTTCAAACCCCCAGTTCCCCCCCCAACACACAAAAAGGTAACAAGGTATTAGTCAAAAACACACTATTTCCTCACCAATCCCATTTTCAGGGACTAGTGCCTTCACTATTTCCAGTGAAGAAGGTATAAGCAAAGTCCTCAGGGTGCTCATCTCAATTCCCTCTGCCTCACCTTCCTCCACAACCTGTAACTAAGGGTGATAAAGCACCCCACAGCAGAATCCTGTTTTCATATGTGCAGGGGTGCTCTAAAATGCTGAATAAATGTTCTGACCTAAAAAGAGCCCCAGGCTTTGAACATGAGTGAAAGAGGACAGAATATCACCTTTGCTGCTCCTTTCCAGGAAGTAAAATCTTTTTTTTTTTTTTTTTTTTTTTTTGGTTCTGGGGGTTGATCCCGAGGCCTCACGCCTGCATGCTTTGCAAGTGCTGGACCACTGAGCTGCACCCCTAGCACTTTAATTTTTTTCTCTATTTTCTGAGACAGGGTCTCGCTAGGTTACGTAGACTTCCTCTGGTCTCGAACTTGCCATCCTCCTGGCTCCGCTTCCCAAGCCGCTGGGATTACAGAGGCGCGCCACCATGCCCAGCTGGAAGTAAAATCTTTTCAAACTGTCTTTCTTTAAAACAGTAACACACCACACACACTCACCAGGCAGCACCTGATAAGGTTAGTTTCCTTGGACAATGGGGGGTGGGATAATCCAATGGCCAAGAGTCTGAAGTCAGTATGCCTGGGTTTGATTTGAGGCTTTCATGTATAATCTTGGACTGGTTACTCATCTTTTCTGGCAATACGATGGCACTTACAATTCCTTACAGTTATCAAGGTATTAACCAAATCAATCCATGAATCCGACATGGCACCCAGTTAAGGCACAATAAATGTTAGCTTATGTCAGAAGAAAAAGTTGCTTCTCTAGGTCTGGAATCTAATACCCACATCCACTTGTCTCCAGAGTTATACTTTATTTATTTATTTATTGAGACAGGATCTTGCTATGTGGTTCAAGGTAGGCTGAAACTCAGTACGTAGCTCCGACTGGCCTTCAACTCACAATCCTCCTGCCTCAGTCTGCTGAGTACTGGGTTTACAGATGTGGCCCCCACCTTGCCAAGCTTTACATGTAACTTCTGAATGCTCAACATGTTCCCTTAAACAGCCTCCCTTAAAGATCATTTACACCCCGGAGCGGTGGCGCAGGCCTGTAATCCCAGCGGCTTGGGAGGCGGAGGCAGGAGGATCCCAAGTTCAAGACCAGAGGCAGTCTGTGTAATTTAGCAAGACCCTGTCTCAAAAAGTTAAAAAAAAAAAAAAAAAAAAAAAAAAAGGTGTGTGTGTGGGGTTGGGGGCGCAGCTCAGTGGTCCAGCACTTGCAAAGCATGCAGGTGCCAGGCCCTGGTTCAACCTCCAGGACGGCAAAGAAAAGAAAAGAAAAGAAAGGAAAAAAAAAAAAAAAAAAAAAAGAAAGAAAAAAGATCATTTAGAGAAGCACCGCCCAATAGAAAGGGTGTGAGCCATGATGACAACCTGACGTGTCCTATTAGCCATGTCACAAAATAGGTGGATTTGCCCCCAGTGCTGGGGAATTGAACCCAGGGCCGGGGAGTTGAACCCAGGGCCTTGCACATGTGAGACAAGCACTCTACCACTGAGCTACACCTCCCAGCCCGAAGTTAATTTTTAATAATATATTTGGCACATTATGCACCAAGTATCATCTAACATATAATCAACACAAAAATTTACTTTTCTTTTGTACTAAATCTGAGATGCACTCTAACATCCCAGTTTGGGTTAGATACATCCGCAACAATGGGCTTCATCTAAAAAGGATCGTATGCTTGGCACAGAATCAAGGAGTGTTTCCTTCTGCTGTACATAGAGTCGCTATGAGTTGGACCCGACTCGATGGCATCCAACAATAGCCATCCGTGGCCAGGGAGTACTCTACTGGACAGGGCAGATTTAAACACCACCAGTTAATTCGTAAGCAGTCCAAAAATTAAGAACTACAGAGTAAGTAAACGCTTTGCTAGGTCTGGCCGACTGCTAGGAAGCAAAGGTGGAGTGTTCTCTGTTCACACAAGTTCAGGTAACAGCTCAGGACCTTGGTTACCTCCCCCATCCTCCGGAAAGGTGTGCGTCCAACAGCCAGAGAGAGGAGAAAACAGTTAGTTAAATCTCGAGCAGATGGCGTTTCAGCACAAATCTTCAGAGCATTCCCCCCCAACGCCAAAGTACATTTCAAACACAGTGCATGCACAGTAAGGCAGAAAGAGCGCACTCCACGCCTCTCGGCCATCGACCAGAACCTTCCCCTGCCCTCCCTTCCGAGCCCGGTCCTCGGGCTCCATCCCCCGTGGGCCGGAGCCCCGAGGCCGAGCGCCGTGAACGGCACGCAGGAGCTCGGTCAACACTCGCAGTGCGAATTAACGACTCCGCCAGGAGGAGCCAGCCTTCCAGGCCGCCCCTACAAAGGGCCTCCGCACCCGCTCGGGCCCCGCACGCCGACCTCGCGCGCCGTCCTCTGCCGCTCACTCCCCACACCCCCGGCAGGGGCCGGCCCGGCGGACGCCGTGGGCAGGCGGCCGGGCTTCCAGCTGCCCGGAGTCCCAAGGGCCTGGCTGGGTCGCGGCCGAGCCGAAGAAGCCGTATCACCCTTCCGTCCGAGGCTGCCCCAACTACTTCCGGGACGCGGCCTCACAGCCTCTCACTCCGCCCACCCCGGGCCACACTCTTTCTCGCCGGGCTCCGCGCCCCACTGCCCAGCGGCTGTCACGCCGCGGGGCTGCGGAGTGGGCCGGCTCCACGATGCGCCCCTCTCGGCCCGGCAAACAGCCCCGAAGCTCGGATGCGGCCGGATTCCTCCCCCAACTTACATCTTCCCGCCGCCTCAACCACCTCCCGCGCTCCTCAGCCGCTCAGGCCGGCGCAGTTCTGTCGTCAGAGGCGAGGAGCGGGAAGTCGTCGCCCTGTGGCGCGCGGCGATGACGCAAGAGCACCTCAGCCAATAGGTGCGAGCGCCGGAGTGTTAAAGGGCCGCGGCTGTTTGTAGGAGGCCCTTCTGAGGCAGTGACTGCTGCCAGGCTGAGGGCCGCCGTCCTGGAGTCGGTGGACAGGCTGCTGGCCCGGACTTGGTCCTGGTAGCACGCTGGCCGGCGCGTAGCGGGTTAAGGCCGCGCGCTCTCCTCTCCTGCGCGTGTGTCCTGGGCCCTCGGCTGCTCCTGGTCCAGTGGCTCCACGACTGGGACCGCCGGGCCCCTGGGTAGCCGCGCGCACCGTCGCAGCGTGAGGCGGCCGACCTCGCGGCGCAGGGGTTCGCGCGATTAAAAACCTCTGGTATCGTACGTGCGACCGCGTAGACACGGCCTCGGAACTCGGAACTCAGCGGTCTGTACTCGGCAGGCAGGCAGTGCGGCCAGAAAGAACGAGGAGCTCGAGGAAGGGCAGAAGATAAGGTGCAGAAGGCGAGGCGCCTCCCAGGAGGTGCCATTGCAGCTGGGGTTTGCCTGGAAGGGCGCACTCGGCGGAGGGAACAGCAGATGCAGAGGCGCCCAGGCGCGCTGCGAGAAGGGAAAGGATGCGGGGGCCTGGCATTCTGGAACGCCACCAGGGTCAGGGTCAGGGGTATAGGGAGGTCAGGTCAGCTTTGGATGGGCGTCACACCCGCATAGAGCATCCCATGGAAGTACCTTTACCCATTGCTAAGACTAGGCTGTGTGCCGAGGCCAGGTGAGGCCTAGTCAGGTGAAAGAGAGGGCGATGACTCGTGACTGGGGGAGATAGAAGAAAAAGAGCTGGCATCTGCTGAGGGTCTTATCAGCCAAGGTGTGGTGTCTGTATGAGGAGGGGCTGGTTGAGGGAGAGGTGTTGGCTGGTCTTTCTGGGTGGCCAGGATGGGTCTGAAAGAGCTAGCAGGCAGTTGGGGAAGGCCTCCCCATCTCCAGGTTTGCACAAGGGCTGAGGGCCGAGTCCTGAGGCTCCTCTACCAAGGCTCTCTGGACTCAGCACGAGGTGCAGGCTGCCCTCTAAGCAGCTGGCTCAGCAGCCTGTGCTCATCCTCAGCTCAACGCTGTGTCCGTTTCTGCCAAGAGGAAATCAAGAATCGTGACATCTGAGCTGTCCTGCTGGGGGTGTCATGGGAGGGGGTGGGTCGGGCCGGGCCTAGCCTAGGGCTGGATGCAGAGCCATGAGCTGAGGTGTTGGATGAGCGTGGGGCAGGGCTGTGGTGTGGACCAGCCAAGCTGACCTGCTGCTGGCTGCAGCTGGATGATGTGGAGCTTCTCCAATCCCCTGGGCACAAGACACTAGCATCTGTGGAGTACAGGCCAGGCCCCAGGAGTTGAGGAGGAAGACAGGGGCCCCCGCTCCCCAGGCCTGACCCCACAGCCTCAGTATCCCTCAGGAGAGGCGGTGTGCTTTCCAGCAGTGTCACCAGCTCAGTGGACAGTGCTGGCATGCTTGGGGGAGCCACCTGCCCTCCATCCTGGAGACTGCTGGACTTGTCTTGGTATCTCTTTCTCTACTCCTGTGTAGCCAGATATCTACGCTCCAGGCAGTGATGAAGCCCATTGTTGCGGATGCCACACAGCAGTGAGTGATGCCCTGGACTGGCCTGAAGGGTTCAGATCAGCGAGTGTTCCCTCCTCTCCCCACAGTCCCTGCCTGGTGCCCATTGCAAACCTTCATAGGTGACTCTGAGGAGGGAGGCTCTCACAGGGGTGGCAGAGTAGGGGGGGGTGGATCTTGGCCCAAGACCCTGTAGGTGATAGAAAGCCCTACACTGCTTTCCCTGGACTTCATGCAAGGCTGAGGAATAAACCTGTTCTTTAAACCTCTGTGTTGGGGCTTCTGATGCTTGAAGCAGCTCTGCCTGGGCCTGGGTGGGTTCCGCTTGACTTGTACCTATGCTTACTGGGATAGCCCTTCCCCTTTCAACCTGCAAAGGCAGTGGGGTTCTTGGCTTCAGTCCTGCCCATAGCAGGACTTCCTGCTCTCCCTTGTGGGGCCCCCTCTGAGTCCTGGGTGCTGTGACACTGAGAGTTGCAGTTGAGCCACACTGTTGGGCCAGGCAGGACTAAAGAAGACACTGGCTCTCCCCAGACTGGCTGGTGGTCCTGCGGGAGCCGGGCAAGGTTCTACAAAGCAAAGGTGGAACCTCGTCTCCTGGGCCTCACTGGAACGGCCCCACAGCCAGGTGTAGTAGACATCTGGGTACAGTTTCATCAGAGTGGCCTGCGCCCCAGCTGTCTGAAGCAGGCAGGCCAGACCGTCCTCATCCTGTTCCAGGAGGCCGTGGCTTCTGCCTTCCCCAGGGTTTAGAACTGCCACAGCTCAGAGGAGCAAGCAAGGGCAGCTCCCAAGGCTCAGCTCTGGCTGTGCCTCTGATGCCACCCTGGCACTGAATGCCAAGCCATGAGGATACCCTGGGGCAGCTGTGTGGATCCTTCTCGTTGCTCTTGCCGTCTCCTGGGCTTTGTGCTTGGGTGTGGCCTTGGCTCCTCACACAGACACCCCAATTCCTTGGAATCTTCCCTAGCTGTGCATGTGCCTGACCCTCCTGGTCCCTGATCAGTGGCCTGGGCTGTGCTCACATTATGCCCTCCACAGCTCTGGATCACCTTCCTAAAGAATTCTGGTTGTGACAGTCTTCACATAAGACACCTGCTTGTAGCTCTGTTCCACCCTTAGGAGGGCAGCCAGTTCCTGCGTGTCATAGGGAAGAAGGCTGACTTTGCATGTGTGCACCTCACATATACTGTTCCTTCAGTCCTGAGCACCCTTCCTCACCCTTTTATAGGATCAAGGGAGAAAAATGGCAGATTTTTTTTTTTTTTTTTTTTTTTTTTTTTGCTATACTGGGGGTTGAACCCGGGCCTTGCATCTGCATGCTTTCCAAGTGCTGGACCACTGTGTTATGCCCTGAGGGCCCCCCCCCTTTTTTTTTTTAACTTTTTGAGACAGGGTCTCACTAAGTTACACAGATGGCCTCTGATCTCAAACTTGGGATCCTTCCATCTCCACCTCCTGGCCTGCTGGGACAACAGGCGTACACCACTATGCCTGGCTTCTCATTCTTAAGTCTCTATTGTGGGCTTACATTAGATTCAAGGATGTCCTGTGGCAGAGGTCAGAGGCAGGCATGAGTATGTGGCTAGACAGCCACATATACTCACTGCCCAGTCTCTCACTGGGCAAACCCAACAAGGGCACAGCTCCAGGTCTGCCCCCAGAGGCTGCAGGGCTGCCCAAATGTGAGGCCAGAACCAGCTTGCCTCCCAGCTCATTTCTCTTGGTCAGTGTTTAGACCACAATCACCCCTAAGTTATTTTTTATAGCAGGGAACTAAGTGATGGTACTTTGAAGAACTTCAAAGGGAGTAAGTGTGCTACTGGGAACAATTTGTAGTTTCTATGCATTTTCAGAGAATGATTAAAAACAAAAACTTGAAATTGTCTCAAATGAGCCAAAGTGCTGCAAACCAGTTTTTTCTAAAACTATGAATTCTAAAGGAATGTAAAATTTAGAGATTCAAATCACAAAGCTTTAGAAAACTGTAAGAAATAATGTTGTTTTGGTGCTGTTGAGTTGGGTCTGACTCATAGCAACCCCGAGTACAACAAAACAAAACACTGTGCCATACCCGGCACTATGTCAGTGCTTCTCTGCTATACATAGGATTTTCAATGGCTGT
The DNA here is from genome assembly GCA_007922755.1 of Pedetes capensis. Lineage (NCBI taxonomy): Eukaryota > Metazoa > Chordata > Mammalia > Rodentia > Pedetidae > Pedetes > Pedetes capensis. Next base: position 8,609 of record VMDO01005741.1, on the reverse strand, counting down.
TTGGGGATTGTTTTCAGGAGTGGGTTGCCAGGTCTTTCCCCCACTTTTGTGGGGGTGGGGATTGAACCCAGGGCCTCAGAGAGCAGAGTACATAAGTAAAAAGGGGAGGTGATGCTGCAGAGCCTTCTAGAAAATAGCTTTGCACCCATGGGTGACACTGCAGCCAGAGGCCTCCTGCCTGCCCAACACTGTTTCCTTGCTTGCAGGCGGGCCCTGCTGGTGCAGCTCTGCTCTGACTGCTGTTTCAGTTGTCTTTGGGTCTATTCCTTTACCTCGGGGCCAGTCCTCCAAGTCTCTATGGAGAAAAGCCCATTCCTCTGTCTGTCTGAAATGCGGTACAAAAGCCTTTCTGGATTGTAAGAGAGCCAGCGGACGCTGCAACCCCCCCGTTGCACGTGACTCAGACTGTGGTCATGTCCCCTCAGCCTTTATTTTCTGGACAGTCACACTATGCTTAGTGTATCCTCAAGAGGCAGCTGCTCAGCCCTGTGGTGGTCTCTGACCGTCCTGTGGCCAGTGACTATGCAAAGGCACAGAGTTGGGAACACAGGAAGTGCCCCAAGTCTGGCCACCATCTCTCTTGTGCCATCCCCTTCTGGATGACACTTGTGGGGCAGTCCCAGCCCTGGATCAGCTCGGCCTGGTGCAGCGCCCACAACCTAAGCAGTGCTGGCTCCAAGGGCAGCTCCGGGCCTGTATTGGAAACCAAGGTCTCAGCACCTGGTCACATCTTCCCTCCATGGACAGTGAATTGCAACCTTTCCATCCATTTGTGGCAGCCAGAAGCCCTTGCAGCTCATCCCTGCTGGGCCCCCTTCTCAGGGAAGCTTAGCGTAGTATATAAACGTGTACAGGTCATTGGGTCCTCTCTCTGTGAGCGTGTAGGGAAACTGAGCCCTTGAGTCAGCTGCAGTTCTACCTGGGACAGCTCCCCACTCCAGGCACAGCCTGCCTGCACACTGCCCACAGGCTCTGGGTCTGGGGATGAAGGTTCCAGGGAGCCTGCCTTCAGGAGTGCAGGTCTGTGTGCTGATTCCCGCATGGGGCCCCTGACCCACTCTGTCCATTCCGTGCATCCTGCCTTGATTTTCTCGTGTCCATCAGAGAGAGTGATTAAAAACAAAGGGTAAGAGAGATGCAGAGGGAGAGATGCACGACCGCATGGCTCCTCCCTTTCCCTGCCCAGAAGCCTGGAGGCAGGGCAGCCCCTCATCGCGCCTCCTCCACAGCTGGGGGCTGCAGGTGGGCAAAGCTCAGGAAGACCTGCTCCAGCGAGATCTGGCTCACAGAGTAGTCATCTACGCCGTACTTCTCCTTGGCTTTCTCCAAGATACCAAAAACCTTTGGGAAACAGAAGAGCCGCTGGCAGGAGTGCCTGGAGCTCAGGCTCCTCAGCCAGATCAGTGAGTCCTCTGGAAACAAGGGGCCGGAAAGCCCCCCAAGATCCTCCCACTGACCCCCCCCCCCCAAGGACTCAGTCCCAACAGGTCAGCCATGCTCCTGGGAGAGGATGGAGGCTGTGTGGAGGCAGCAGAGGTGGGGCCAGGCCTCCTCCCAGCTCTGCGCCCATCTTAGAGTATCACCTTGAGTGTACCATGTGCCCTCTGTGGGTCACTTTCCTTTTTTACTGATTTCCTTCCACTTCAGATATTTTACATGGACACCACCAAGCCTAGCAGACACAAGTGACTGCTAGAGGAGAAACAGAAAGGAGCCCCCCGAAGGTCCTTCCCTCACCCCTGCTAGTACCCGGAAGGGCTCTGGGGCCCATGCTCACCTTTGCCCAGCTGAGGTCGTGGCTGGGCAGGTGGTAATGGACCATGCCTTGGTGCTCATCTTCCAGGACGCTGCCTGCATAAGAGAGAGACTGGGTTCCTGCAAGTCGAGCTGGAGGGCTGCCTGGGCACACAGGACTGCGGTCCTTGTCCTGAGGGTCAGGCACGTGGGACAGACTGCAGCACAGCAGCTGACAGAGGCCGAGGCAGGGGCTCACCCAGGGGGCCTCCAGGGCAAGCACGCACCTGGGAAGGTCAGGTCCACAAATGCCTTGAACTCCTCCAGTGCTTCTTGTTGCCCTTCACCCCGGACCTTGGCCTGTAGGGAGTAGCCGCTGCCAAACTTGCTCTTGAGATGCTGCGGGCTGCCCAGGCACTTGAACTGACCCTGCACCATGATGGCCAGCCGAGTACACAGCGCCTCACACTCCTCCATGCTGGGGACAGGGGTGGAAGCCTGAGACAGGATCGGGGGAGGCTGATGCCCACCCTTGTGTGAAAAGCTTGTGAAGACAGGAGGGTGTTGACACCCAGATCAGGCTGTTCCTGATTCCCATGCTGAGAGTGTGGCTGACGTGTAAGGCCTGGGGATCTCAGGGCAGACTGCATCAGCGGCCGGCGGGCCTTCTGCTCCCCTGACCCACCCAGCCACCCATTCCAGCTCTTCCACTGACCCACAGGGACCCAGGCTCTACCTGTGGGAGGTGATGACAATAGCCTTGCCTGACTCCCGAGCCCGGGCCACAGTGTCCCAGAGCAGGCGCCGGGCCACAGGGTCCATGCCAGTAGATGGCTCATCCAGGAAGATGACTGCAGGGTCTCCAATGAGGGCGATGCCAGTGCTCAGCTTGCGCTTGTTCCCACCACTGGGGGTGGAGGATGCCAGGTGGTTAGTGTGAGGTCCCTGGGTCCCACAGAGGCCTATGCCCAGTGACTACCCAGGGTCGCAGGCAGAGGAAAGGAGAGTGGGCTGGGGAAGCACACTGTGCAGGGTGCTGTGCCCACATGGGGCAGGAACACCATCTGTCTGTAGCAAGGGGGTTCTGGTGGGGTCTTGGGCATTGATGGCTGGCTGGCAGGCACTGTCTGCAGGTGGCAGGGAACATCAGGACAAACCTCACCTGGTGACGCCCGCTTTGTGCTATCAAATCCTGTCTGACCTGGGGCCATGGGGTGGAAACCCTGGCCACCAGCCTATGTACTTGGTTATCCCCAGCTCTGTGCTAAGGCAGACCCCGACTGCACCCTGGGAAGGGCTGCACCTGTAGGTCTTGACCAGCTTGTTGGCGTGTGGCTCCAGGAGCAGGCCCCGCAGCGTGTTCTCCACACAGGCGCTGATGATGCGCTCAGGGATGCCTCGGAGGCGCGCATACATGACCAGCATCTCCCGGCCAGTCATGTGGTCCAGCAGGGCATCAAACTGGGGGCAGTAGCCCCTCCGCTGCCGCACCTGGGTCAGAGCACAGCCCGGCGAGGGGACGGTCAGAGAGAAGGCTCCTCCTGCCACCGCCCATCCCCGTCTCTTCCGGTGAGTCTGTCCATTGCAGTCCAAGCAGCTGCTGCCCAGGCTGTGGTGTCTGACAACAGCTGAAGCTCTCTGAACAGTGTTCCTTGGGGACACAGGAAGGACGTGACTAGTTCAGGGAGGCTCTCAGGGGCCAACACACAGGAGGCTGTGCCTTAGGCATGGGGACCAGGAGAGTTGCCCTGCTTCATCCTCAGCTGGGGCTCCAACCCACTTCTGCAAATTCATTGGCAGGCCCGTGGCCTTCCTTTCTGTCCCCTTCATTCTCCCAGCCCTTTATATCCACACTTGGGAATCCTGGATCCCAACTGGCCTCAGTGCTGGCTATCCTTCATTGGCCTTCGTTTCTCTCCTTCCCCCTACCTGCTCAGGTCTGGCCCCATCTCTGCCTTGTCCTACTGTCCACAAATGTGTGTGTCGTGCCCACTGTGAACCAGAGGCCAGCCTGCCCTGCCTCCAGAGCCTCCCTGCTGTGCCCACCTTCCCGATGTCCGAGCTGATACTGTGGCCCCCAACAAAGGCATCCCCTGAGGTGATGGTCTCCTCCCCGGTCAGCATTTTGAATGTTGTGGTTTTCCCAGCTCCATTGAACCCCAGCAGACCAAAGCACTCCCCTTTTTGGACGGCGAGGGAGATCCTGTCCACAGCAAGGAGCGGCACACGCTGGCCATACACCTGCGGGTGTCAGGCAGAAAGCACCAAGTGAGGAGGCCTGGACACAGGATGGGCGCCCTGGCCTCAGCCTCTGCCAGCTTCTGGGACCCCAGGGCCATCTGGTGGCCAGATGGAGGCAGGGCCCCTGTGTGTTACCTTGGAGAGCTCCTTGATGATCAGAGGTGTGTCAAGCAGGGAGTCCAGGCTGGGCGCCAGGACGCGAGACCTCTCATCTGCCACGTCTTGGTCTTCAGGAAGCACTGAGGTCCGGCTGTGCAGTTCTGCCTAATTGAGATGGAGAACACACACATGAACCCCAGCCCCACGGGATGAAGGCTGGGGATGTGGGGTGTCTGATGGGACTAGGGCCTTCAAGGCCTCTCACCTCAGTCCAGGCCCCACATCCACACTCAGCCTGTTATAAGAGGCAGGCGGCCTTCAGGGCTGAAATCAGCATCTGGGGAACAAACTACCTGTGCACTGATAGTACTCCAAGAGCTGCTATGGGCTCCAAGAGAAAACTATAAACTCCACTGAGGAATGTGAAGGAAGGTCTCCCCTGACCCCTGAGACAGGGTCTTGCTGTATTGCGCAGGCTGGCCTCAAATTTCTGGGCTCAAGTAATCCTCCTGTCTCAACCTTCTAAGAAGCTGGGACTTCAAGTGCATGCCACTGGAAAGAACTCTTTTTGGAGAAGTCTTAATATTTTAGAGAAGTCAGTTTGGCCCAGGTTAATCTGTATGTTTAATGCGATACCAACAGGCTTTGTTTTGTTTGTGTAAGGGAGGGGATGGAGACCTATAGTGTGTCTAAAAAAGTGAGTGTCTATGATAATCTGTCCCTCCTGTCAGGGCCCAGACCCCCAGGTGGCCCCAGGTATGGCCTCTGTTGAGAAGGGGTCTCCAGGATCCCAGGCCAATGCTATGGCACCAGGGTCTCAGGCCTTGAGGCAGCCCTTGCAAGTGATGAGAGGGCAGTAGCGCCTCCCTGGGCCCTGAGTATTGAGACTGCACCTGGACCTGGCTGTGCTGGGCAACCAAGGCCAGGTGTGTTGGCCGTGAAGAAGGCTGATTGCCCAGGAGGGCTGCCCAGCGGGGTTGAGAGGGAGAAGGCCCTTCACTTTCCTGGGCCCAGGAGGGGTGGGAGTCAGGCCAGCATCTCTGAGCTGCCCAGGAGCCACTCACCAGTGTCCATCTCCTCTGGAAGGCACAGATGAAGGTCCTCAGTCTCCACAGCAGGTTGGTCTCGATGAGGAAGAGCAGGGACAGGTAGGCGCACCCTGATGCGGCCATGGAGGTCACGAACCTGCCAACCCCCGGGGTGCTCCAGGCGTAGAAGTTCTCCTGGTACTGGATGTCTGGGCAAAGGCAATAGTCAAGCTGGGTCCTGGCCGAGCAGCTCTCCTGCCCAGGCCCCAGCTCTTCCCTGCTCTCGAGGCGGGACAAAGGCCTGCACCTGGCCCTCCACCAGGGCTCCATGCTCCTCTTCCCCAGGGCAGGCTCTGCACAGGTGACTACTGAGCTGCCTGCCCATTCTACATAAGAGACCAGGCAGAGAAAGGGCCTCACCAAGCTAAGTCCAAGTGCTAAGCCTCTAAACCTGTGAATGTGACAATATGACTCTGCTTAGAAATGGGGTCTCTGAATATGTGATTAGTCAAAGGCCTTAAGGGGAGATACTGGACTTAGGGTGGGCCCTATACCCAAGGACAGGTGTCCTTGTAAGAGACAGGCACGAGACCAGAGACCCAGAGACGCAAGGAAAGGGGCTACGCATAGACGGAGGCAAAGATGGAACACTGTGGCCACAGCCAGAGAATCCCTGGCGCCATGGGAAGCTGAGAGAGGCAGGAAGGGTCCTCCCCTGAGCTTTTGGAGGCTGTGTGGCCCTGCTTACACCTTGACTTTGGATCTGTGGCCTTCAGCCTTGAAAGGATACATGTCTGTTGCTTAAATCTCAGGCCCTGGTTCCCAGTTCTAGAGGCCAGAGGACACCAGGCCAGGTGGGAAAAGCAAAGCTCAGAGGTGAGCCTAGAATGTGCAGGCAGCAGCCAGGGGCTGGTGTGGGACACGGGGCAATGTGGGCAAGCTCCTGCCTTCTGAGAGCATGAAGGAGCCCTGCTATGGTTGGGGTGTGGTCTGAGCATGCCCAAAGGGTTCATGTGTTCAAAATGAATCCCCATTATGAGGTGTTTGTTTTGGTTGAAGTACCGGGGTTCAAACCTAGGGCCTCACACATACTCTGTAAGTCCTCTGCCTCTGAGCTGCACCCCTCCCCTAGCCTAGTTTTCATTTTTTACTTTGAGACAGAGACTTGCTAAGTTATACAGGCTGCATGTGGCTTTAAACTCACAATCCTCCTGCCTCTGCCTCCTGAGTACTGGGATTACAGGTGTGCACCACCTCACAAGTTTATTTTGAGGTATTAAGAGGGCAGAAACGTAATCCAACTATGATGATTAGAAGGAGGGCCTCTGAATAGCAATTAGGATTAGATAGGGTCAACATGATGGAGCCCCATGACTGAATCTTTTATAAGAGAAAGAGACCTAAAGATGGACGCACACATACACATGTGCACACACACACCTCACAATCCCTATCCCAGGCCATGTCGGGCCCTGCGCTGCCCAGGGACTCTGGGCATCACCAGATGTGGCCCTGGTCCTTGGAGAGCTGTGGACCAAAATAAGCTTCTGTGCTTTATACCTTACCCACTCTGTGGCACTGTCTTACTGTGACAGAAGGTGGATTAATACACACCCCTAGGCTGGGGAGGCTCTGGCTCCTGGCAAGAGCTAAGAGGAGGGGCTGCCTCCAGAGCAGTCCGGACACTCACTGTGCTTCTTGCAGTAATGGGTGGCGACCTCTGAGGTGGTGCAGTACCGCTGGGTCTCGTAGTTCTCATAGAAGCTGCTGACTGCCATCCCCAGGCAGTGGTTGGGCAGCACCAGGAACATGTGATCCAGGGTTCTGGCGAGTTCTTCTAATTTCACAGCTGCAGTGAGGAGGCACAGACCAGTTAGAGTGGGAGGACAAACTGCACCTGCAGGCAGGGGAGAGCAGGCCTGGGTGGCCCCACAGATCAGGCACCTCCAGGGACGTGACCATGCTGTGGCTGCTGTGGACACCCTCCCTCTACCACGGCTGGCTGAGCAGGGCCACCTGGGGCAGGGTGGCTCAGGGCGGGGAGGGGTTGCCATGCTCCCACCTGGGATGCGCATGATGGTGACAATTAGGAAGGTGGCAATGCCCGACAGGATGTTGAATATGGTCAGCCTGGTGTAGGCCGTGGACGCGCTCGAGAAGAAGAAGCTCATGAGGTACATGAGGGGGATGATGGCCCAGCCATACAGCATGAGCAGTAGCAGCATGTCGGCCGCGTGGCTGTCCCGAGTGAAGGCGCGCACATCGAAGGCTCGGAACACCACCTGCAGAAGCACAGACAAGGGTGTTCTGGCATGCAGGCTGGCAGGCAGCTCCCGAGGGGCAGGGAATGGGCCTGAGGGGAGCACTTGGTGGTCCTGAGATTAGCCACCTTGGGCCTCTCAGCCAAGGGCCCACAGCTCTCACCCCAGGCCCTTCTCTAACCAGCAGCTTCCTCTTCTCCCTTTGGCTGATGGAGCTGGGATCAGGACAGGGGGCCCAGTTCCTGCTTACACAGGAGGTGGACAGGACAAGGCAGGAACCACCCGGCATTTGCAATGTCCAGGATCAGGGTTCAGCCGTCAGCTTCACTTTCCTGCTGTTTCTGGCTCTGGACAGGGATCGTTGGCCCTTCCCTGCCTTGTGAGCTCCTTGTGGTGTGCAGGGCAGGGTCCAGCGCTGCCCAGCACTCACCAGCAGCAGTAGAGTGGGGATGAGGAAGGAGATGAGGTCCCACAGCAGAGAAGAAAGCCAGAAAGTAGCCACGTGGACGCCGCTCACAAATTGGACGTGCTTCGCCTGGACGGTCCTCTCACTGACTGCCAGGATGGAAAACGTGCTGGCCAGAAATGCCATGGCGAAGAGCAAATTGAGGGCAATGTCAAATCCCTTCCGGCCCCTGGGAAGGGCAGAGCAGAGTGGGTCTGGGTAATGGGAAAGATTGGGTCCCTGGTCATTAGCATCCAAATACTCGTGCAATAGTCAAACCCTGCCAGGAGGCTAAGGGAAAACCACAGAGCCAAGAGCCCTCTTCCCCAAGGACAGCTCCTCTGGGTGCTCTGTTCCCAACAAAGGAGAGTTGTATCCTCCTTCCAGGCTCCCTGCTCTGTCCCTGGGCCACATATGTCCTCACATGCTCAAAGTCAGTAACATCTTGCCACTGGGTGTCCCCTGCAGTGCACTGCAGTAGCTAAACTCCCCCTCCCCATGCATTCTGTGCTCCTTGTCCAGTTTCAGAAAGAGGCTCTGATGGCATTACTCCTGTGCTAAAAAACCTGACCATCTCAACAAATGGTGTTGGAACACAAAATACTGTTTGGCAAAAAACCCAAGTGACTCAGGAGGATAAGGCAGGAGGATTAAGAGCATACGGCCAGCGGCAGTGTGTGCAACTTGGCGAGACTGTCTCACCAAAAAAAAAAAAAAAAAAAAAAAAAAAAAAAAAAAAAAAAAAAAAAAAAAAAAAAAAAAAAAAAAAAAAAAAAAAAAAAAAAAAAAAAAAAAAAAAAA